>JAQPPZ010008858.1:0-201992 GCA_028583015.1 Wollemia nobilis | reverse complement strand
TCTGAAAGTGTACATACGATTTGATAAGATTTTATGTTGGCTGGATTACAGAAGTAAATGGACTCTCTTCCTGGCATTTGTCAAGGGTGGGTAGCTGACAGGTCAGTCTGCTAAAGATAATCTTCACTTTGGTAAGCCCCAATATGCGTCCATAAAATTTGAAATTGTTCTCCACAGAATATGGAGATTTCAATTTTAGTTTTTTTTGGACATCCGTAGCAAATATAAAGAAAAACTTAAGGGTCTATGATAGAGTTATTTTTCAAACTGTAGAATAAAAAATGGTAAAATAAAAAAAGTTGGGAGTTGCTAAATTAAAAACAGTAAAATAAAAAAGCTAAGTAGTTGTTAACCAAATCAGCAGAGAAGAACAGCCTTCTAATAGTCATATGATTTGAATAACTGTACTAATTAGATGTTGCGAACATAATTAAAGTCTTTCATTTTACTTTTGGTTCTTTAAATTTCTTGATAAAACACCTCACTTTTAGTTCTTCAAATTTTTTTAAAAAACACCTGCCCGTGCCCTCGAGACACCTGCCATAATAGAAGCAGAGAAGAAAAGCCTTCTAATAGTCATATGATTTGAATAACTCTACTAATTAGATGTTGCGAACATAATTAAAGTCTTTCATTTTACTTTTGGTTCTTTAAATTTCTTGATAAAACAACTCACTTTTAGTTCTTCAATTTTTTAAAAACACCTGCACGTGCCCTCGAGACAACTGCCATAATAGACTTCTCCTTATTTTACCGTTTTAAACTTTTTTTTTTTCTTACCCTTACTAAAGGAGCAAGTGAATAGAATAGAAGGCTTTGCAGGCTTTGAAGTTTGCACGTACATGAGTGAGTGCCAATTAACATATATCATCTCCTAGTTTTCTTAGTTTTCTTTAGAAAAGCGAGGTTGTGAAACTACAAAGTTACAAAGTTTGAAGTGCTATTTTTTAAATTTTAAAAACTTTAAAATTTTGTTTATTATGAAAACACATTTCCCTAGTTCTTTTATTCTTGGCTTATTATAGATATAATAAAACAAATCAATAACTCTTGGATATCCTTATAAGTTTTGCTCAAATTTTGAACCATGATGAAATGGTTCTCCGTTTCCACTGTTCCTTAATATATCTTCTATATTGTTTGGCCTCACAGACTTTAAAAGCCTAGGCCTTCTATCTCCCTTATCTATATTATAATAAATTGAAAGTTACCATATACATCATTTAGTTAATCCGGCTTAAATTGTATCTTATTTACCATTGTTTCTTAGTTGAAATGGCTTGAACAAAAATAAAACTTTAAAAGCCTAAGCTTACTATCTCCTTATCTATTTTATAACAAATTGAGAGTTACCAGAAGGGTTTTACATCATTTAATTAATCAGGCTTAGATTGTATCTCATTTACAAGAAATGGCTTGAACAAAAACCAAACGTGGTTTTTGGTTGTGCTATGCATAGATTATTCATGGCGCAGAATTAAAGATAGAAACATTTATAAATTATAGTGTGAAACATTTATAAATTATATTGTGAGAATCTCTCATCCAATAAATTCCTTCCTTGCCTTTGTAGTCCAACAAACATATATTGGATGGATGTGATGAGGATAACCATTATGGTTATGTTCATATTCCATCAATGGAATGGAAAGGCATAGCAAAGTGAGACCTAGATGCGAATGACCACTATGGTTCCCTTCATATTTCATGAAGTAAAAGACATGGATGGCTAAGATGAGAATCACCACTATGGTTCCTTTCATATTTCTTCAAGGGAAAGACATAGTAGGCATGAGACATAGTTGGATGGATAAAATGAGAATGACCACTATGGTTATATTTCATCAGGGGAAAGGCATAGCAAGGGTAAGACATAGTTGGATGGATAAGATGAGAATGACCATTATGGTTATAATTCATCAAGAAAAAGACATAGTAGGGGTGAGACCTGGTTGTGGTGTACGAATGTATTATATTTTTTTCTGTGCCACACACCTAATTTTAATTTTATTAGCATTAGTTTAACCAATTAAATTATTCCGATAAGAGAAGAGACCTAAATAAGATTGCATAGTGAGACCTAATTGGATTGGATGGATAAGATGAAAAAAGATACTTAAAGAGGATTGCAAAGTGAGACCTAGTTGGATTGGATGAATAAGATGAGAATGACCACTATGGTTATGTTCATATTGCATCAAGGGAAAGACATAACAGAGTGAGACGTAGTTGGATGGATAATATGAGATACCAATTAAATTATTCAGAGTGAATTAAATTATTCAAAGTGGATTGGATGGATAATATGAGAATGATCACTATTGTTCCCTTCATATTGCATCAAGGGAAAGACATAGCATAGTGAGACATAGTTGAATGAATAAGATGAGATAATAATGACCACTATGATTATATTTTATCAAAGGAACGACAAAGCAGGGATGAGACTTAGTTGATATATATATATATATATTGATTGTAGCACACACCTAATTTCAATTCTATTGGTATTAAGATATTGGCTCAACCAAAGTGATACATGTATAATTACCAAAGTTGTTTTTGAAGGTGAAGGTTGGACATTGTTTTTATCTTTTATATGGAGGATATTGGCCATATGGGATAATATTCATAGATATATTGTTTTATCTTTTATATGGAGGATATGATCATATAAGATAATATTTATGGAGATATTTTTTTATCTTTAATACGAAGGATATTAACTATATGAGATAATCTTCATGGAGGATATTGTTTTATTGTTCTTCAACTATCCTTGAGTTACCAAACCATTGTTTAGTTGTAGCCTGTAGTAAATCATAGGATCACAGGTCATGAGGTAATACAAGTGTCCATCGAAAAAAATACTACATAGCCAAATAACAAAAAGAAAAATTATTGCATAACAAATTGTGTAGATGCTACACTTTACGGTGAATTTACTTTTTTACTTATGATACATGGGGAATCGATTACATGCAATCAGGGTCATGAGGGTGGACACGTTTCAATTTAAATGAAAAAATACTGCATAGCCAAATAAAAAAAAAAATACTGCATAGCAAATTGTGTAGATGCTACACTTTACGGTGAATTTACATATTTTTATTAATGATACATGGGGAATCGGTTACATGCCACCTGTTAATGACCGCCACCTGTTAATGACCGGCGTGATTACTCTTTATGGTGAATTTATTTTTTTATTTTTGATACATGGGAATTGACCGGCGTGGTTACACTTTATGGTGAATTTACTTTTTTTTTTTTTTTTTGATACCTGGGGAATTGGTTACATACCTACCTGTTAAAGACCGGAGTGGGGAACCATCAGTGGTTTGGGATTTGTATCACCATCGTTTCAATCTAAAATCATCATCCTTTTAATATAAAAGGTTCAAGATTCAAACTACAACGTGGGTGAATGTGTGTTTGATTTTTTTATTTTTTTAAGCGAAAAACCCCTTACGGGGCCACCTTGGTTTGAGAGACCACGAACAGGGGTTCTACACCATCAAAGTCACCCGAGAGTCACTTCCAACCCTGTCGCCTTGGTTTGAGAGACCACGAACAGGGGGTTCTACACCGTCAAAGTCACCCGGGAGTTGCATCCGACCCTACCTACACCAACATTATCAATTGGATTTTGGATACCCAATTCAGCTTTTTGGTAGGGTGGAGATTTGAACTTGGGACCTCCCTTGGAGGATTGCCCTCTCCTCTCCAACTCACCTACAACACCTGGGTGAATGTGTGTTTGATTGTACATAAAAAAATCTAAATGAAAATGTAGACACCAAAACAGCACCAATCCGATTATGTGATTGCAAACACTAATCGCTTTGACAAACACAGCCCCCAGGGCAGCCCTCAGAGGTTAAATAGTGTTCTTAACCACTTTCATAGCAATTTTGTAAGGTCAAGAAGCAATTTGGCACACTTGGACACTTTGCCCGGTATTCGTCTCACCCAGGGACGAATTCAAAATAGAATCCGTCCCACCCCAGGACGAATTCTGAATCCGTCCCTGGGTGGGACGAATTCTAAGCTTAACGGGCAAAAAGACAAATGGCGCCAAGTGGCAGCCCAGAACAGTCAGTTGATGACTCCTGCCTCGCACGCGTGTGTAGGTGGACAGAGGGGCCGTTAGAAGACTGTCACAAAAGGCATTTATCAAAGCCCAAGTCAACGGAGGACTCCCCTCCCTCATGGGAAGACAAGACTGCCACATGGCGCCTATGACCAACACATGGCATTTGTGCTTCCCTCCCAAAGAGACCCCATGGGTCTATAAAAGGTGGGACTTTTCTCACCCAAAATATACGAGGTTGAAGGAGTTTTCAAGCAACGAAGTCTCTGCCGAGTTGAAGACCCACTTGCATCCCTTTTGGTTCACCTTCCCACATCCACCAATCTCTTTTGCAAGGGAGGTTGTTGGGTGGCTTTTGGAAGCTTGAACCTGACCCAAATCAAACACATGGACACACCTGAACCAACCAATTCGCCGACCCCCCAATCCTAAGAGGTTTTGGGCCCATCCCTAGTGGATTGGCGCCGGAATCAAGTGCCAACGGTGGGAGGCCCACTTGGGCACCCCCGCACTTTCTAGGTTTTAGAGCATTCTAGATTACTTTTTTAGGTTGCATTTTGTGTTATTATGTTTGGTTAACTCACAGCTGCAATTTCGTAACTTTTGGTCAGATTCTAGTATGTTTTGTGTCGCTTTGTTGTTTCAGCGACTTGCAGGTGGCGAGATCAAATTCCCGAGGGTAGAGGCCAAATTGGGAGAATCCGACCATCCGGGTCGTCCCAAAATGGCCCCAATTACATAACCCCCTTGTTTGCGGGGCATTTTGCGGGTCTCGGGAATCGACATTGGAGCGGCGGCGGGTCGGCTTCTTCAACACGGGAAGAATTCGTCCCACCCGGGGACGAATTGCGATCGAGAATCGTCCCACCCGGGGAGGTGAATTCCAGTTGAAGGTAGATTGGCAGTTGTCTCGGTGGCAATGGCCTTGGTAACATTTTGTCTTGTCAAGTTTTGTTGTTTAGAATCATTTTGTTTCTTGTTTTAGATAAATGTTTGCATGCATCTTTTGATGATTTTAGAAGAACGAACACTTTTCACTTGCGGCGGGTGCTGCGACATCTTCGTTGTTTCTTTGTTCGCGGGAGGAGCGGCGGAGGTGAAGGACTCATCGGCATCGGCGGCGGCATCATCTTGGCCCGTCCATTCAATCGTGGGCACGCGGAAAGAGGAAGATTAAGTCACATATTGTAACAAATACTAATTTAACGCTCCTAGCCCCCAAAAGGGAGGAGACGTCTTTGTAACAGAGGATCAAGGATATTTGAATGAAGAGGGCTGTGATTTCTCCATTTGCTTCTTTCTCTTCCAATGCGTCTCTTTTCCTTTCATGCACTTTGTGCCTAGGACTTAAGCGTTACATTTCGTTTTGTGTTGCATAATTAGTGTTCCCTCTGCCCGGAATCTTGTGCTTTCAGTGGCGATCACGGTGGGACCTGTCCCCTATTTTTAAAATCATAGAAAACTGATTAAATTTTTGTGTTTTGTGCTTGACGGGTACATTTTTTTGTTGCGGTGCTATTCGTCTCAGCGTGGACGAATTCTTTACGCAATTCGTCGACCCTGAGACGAATTCAAATTCGTCTCCGGGAGGGACGAATTCTGTTACGTAATTCGTCTCCCGAGGGACAAATTCCTACCTGCAGATTTTTAGAGCAAAAATTCAAAAGCAACTGGAGCAGGAAGAGAAGAGGTAGGGATTTTTATAATCTCTGTTAAAATTTTTGTTTCTGTTTCTGTTTCTTTGACTGTTTTCATTTTTATCCTGCATTGCTTAGGGAAAATCATTCATGCTTGTTTCAATTTTCGCTAAATAAAATGAATCTCACACACTCCACGCAACAATTTTAAACCAAGGAGCTGGTCGTAAGACCCGGCCCTTGAGCAAGACCATTGGTGGGTTTCATCACCACCTTGGCTTGCTTTGCATCCATTTCCTGATTGTCAAACTGTTGTTAGGCGTAAATCCTGACGAAGACAGACCGAGTGTCGTTGGGGTGATTCCCATGCGCGCGAGGATAAGTTTTCTATGGTAGGTGCCATTAACAGGACAATCCCCCTTCCGTACCGCCTACGTACCATGTACCTTCTGCTCTCACGTACCTATAGTCTCCCTCTCGTAAGGGCGGGTATATAGAGAGGTTGGTATATCGGCCTGGTTGGTATATTGAAGGGGCTACCGTTTTGGGAGTTATATGAGCCGTCATAATGCATTTAAACGATCTTCAAAACCTACAAAAACAAAACAAAACACCAAAATGCACTAAACCGGTTTAGGGCACACCAATAATCCTTAAAAGAGATAATCACGGTTTTGTGAATGTGTGTGCTTAATTCTGCTTAGTGTAGACAAAAAAAAATCATAAACGAGATAAAAACTTATTTAGATAGCATAGAAGCACCGCAATGGTGTACACCCGCAGTCAAGCCCAATCAAGGGCAGAAGCTCCGAAAGGTACACAAAAAGCAGGCACAAGTCGCCTTCACTTCAGTCCTGAGGATTTGGTCATACCGCCTTATAGGTCTAACCTACAAAAGAATCCAATTCAGAATCCTCGGTGGGGTATGCCTATTCAAAGCAACCCCTTTCGGGAAGATGCCTTACATGTAGACCTTGACATAAATAGAGAATCACCTCTTGAAGTTAGGCATGAGTGGCCACCGCGCGATGAAGCGTTAGACGGGCACACCGTCCATTTGGAGGGGCAACGTGGATATGGCGTCCCTTCTTTACCTATCATCGAACGAGAGAGACCAAATCCGGAGCGCGGGGCTCCTTACATAGGGCGACCTAACTCCGCCCACCCCCTTTACACCCGTGAAAGGGAGTACGAGGAAAGCCATCGCATTCCTCGAGGGCAACAAACAACGTGGGAACCTTGCATTTCCGCACCGGCGGGATATCATGATCACCCCTTGAGGCCAGAACCTCGAGCACATACCGCTTACCTCGACGGGGGAAGCGACCCATTGAAACCTTAGACCAGCAAACTCGAGGTAAACACATAGGAGAAACATTCGAACCTCCTGAGCAAAATAGGGTAGACCAAATTGACCCAGCTGTCGCCAGATATACCACCCGTCAAGCCCAAATCATGCGGCTTAAACAAAGTCATCAGGAGATAGAGTATCGACACCGCTTGGATAGAGAACGCATGCAACGCGAAGCGGATGAGTTACGCTATGAAATACACGAGAGGGGGCCAACCCCTCGCATCCAAAGAGCTGAACAGTATGAGAGGCGTAATCCATTGGTGCAGGACGGGTCTCCACGACCTCGTCAAGCTCTGCCTCCAAGACCTCATAGATTCGAGAGGGAGGCAACTCCCCGAAACAATGATGGGTACCTTCGGCAAGAGCTTGATCGGGGTCATAGGTTTCGCCCGAGAGACTCCTCAAGAATTTTACGAGGAGTATGAACCGAGAAGAGGAATATGTTGAAACTCCCCATCAAGGGAGGAAGGATGCCATTCGGCCACCCCTCCATAGGCCTCCAGTTTACCGTAACTTGCAACAAGAGCGAACAAGAGAGGAAGAAATAAAATCTTTCGATGCATACCAAGCGCTATTGGAGCGTTTGGAGTCTGTGGAGACAAAAGCTGTTGGGCATCAAAAACCCACATTACGTCTACTCCGCAGTAATCCGGTGCATCCCTCAGTGCCTACACCTCTTTACCCCGAACACTTCAAGTTGCCTCAATTGGCAGTTTTTAAAGGTGAAGAGGACGCACGGGAACACGTTACACGATTTCTAAGCCAATGCTTCGGCATCCAAGATAATGACGCATTGTTGCTTAGAACATTCATAACCACATTCGCAGGCCCTACCTCGGATTGGTTCACACAACTGCCCAAACAAGGCATAAGCAATTTAGATCAATTAGTAGACGCGTTTCTTGAACGCTTTGCCTTCAACACAAGGAAGAAGGCATCACTAAGTGATTTAGCGAGCCTCAAGCAATTTGAAGAGGAAACAATGGCAGCGTACGGGAATCGATGGAGAGCTTTGCTTTCTAGGTTACCCTACCGTCCTCCTATGTATGATCTCACGGAGATGTTCGCAAAAAGTTGCTTAAAATCAATCTACGGTCTATTATTACTTGCGACAATACGACGGCTTAGAAGAAGCTTTGGCGCAAGCCGAGTCATAGAAGAGATTAAGATAGGCGAAGGCGCAATTGCCAAGCCTAAGAAGAAAGAGTGGAATAAAACCACTAAAAGCGGGACAACGCAACCACAACACGCTGCGAGTCAACCAAGTTGCGATAAATGTTCCCGCGCCTGTGCAAGAAACGCAGCCTCAAAAGGCTAACTACCAGGCAGTGCCTCATGCTTATGAAAGAGATAATAGAAGACAGGAGCAAAATTACCCGCGTCGCCCTAGGCAAAATTTCACCCCATATGCGGAGTCTAGGGACTCCTTATTTGACCGCTTGTCGGCGGCAAATTTAGTCACTCTGTCGGAAATCCAAATTATAGACCCTAACATTCCCAAGCCTAGGGGAGTACGAGAGAGGAATTGTATTGTAGATTCCATAGGCGCGAGAGGACATGACTTGAATGGGTGCTTGGAAATTCAAAGACCTAGTCGAGGATTTGATCGACAACAGAACATTGGTTGTGGACAACCCCATCGCACCAAACAACCAACAACTGGGGGTATTCATGGACCCCTTGCCGGCCCACGAGGCACAAAAAAAACCACTCCAGATTAACGAGGTGCGACAAGATCTTCCCACACGGGGATTTGTGGGAATGATTAGCATAGTAACAAGGAACAGAAGGTACCCGAAGGCTGCCCCTGAGGTAGCTACGAAGGAAGTTCTGGCAACATCGCATCCTCAACAACGCCCAACGCAGTTACCTCCGCCTAGACCTGAGGTCACGATACGAACCAAACTCACGCGAGTTTGCGGACCACGTCGGCTAGGCTGTCCATCTACGAGCTTATTCAACAATCGGCTCCCCATAGAGAAGCTCTTATGGACATTTTAAAAGCCATTGAATTACAACCCCACGAGGCAAATTCTTTCAACGCCTTCGTGGGACATGTGAAACAATGTACGGAGCCGGTCATCACATTCGGAGAAGATGAGGTCAAAACGATATCAAATGACATGGCGAGATCCACCCCTGCACGTTATCGCGCGGGTCAACGGGATTCCGTACAAGAGAGTGCTTGATAGATACTGGCTCGTCCGAGTAACATCATAACCACTGCGGCCTTAAAGCATTTGAAGCTGCCGACCTCTCACATCACGGCCTCCACGTACACACTTGCGAGCTTTTAATGATGCAATATGCTCGACGGTCGGCACGGTCGTTACGCCGATCCGGGTAGGACAAAAGTCAATACCTACAACTGTGCCATGTCTTTGGAAGGTGAAATGGCTTATAATATACTTGCTAGGGCGGCCTTGGATCGGGGATATGAAATGTGTCCCTTCGATCGCCCACGAGTGCTTGAAGTATGCTTATGAAGGAGAAATACATGTAGTCCCAATGGACTTAGAGCCCTTCAAGTATTGCAATGCGGTACAATTCATACCTCAATCGACCCTCCCTTCAACGCATTTGGATTTCCAATTAAATCCATCTAAACAAGGTCCAATACCGCAGGCACCACTGGTGGCCAACAAGGCAAAATCCTAGCCGGGTGAGACTTCATCATCGGCTCCTTCATCATCAACGCCACCTATCATGGCCCAACGAGAAGGACAAGGGAAAACAAATCATGGAAGAGGTTAAGCCCTTAGAAGAAAGGTTGCCCACAATTTCAACAATAACAAGAGAGGAAGCGCCCAACGCAACGGAAACCAAGATTCTGAACCACCAAACATGGAATGGACTCGGGAAGGACTACCGTTTCCTCCCACCCAATCATCAACAATCACTTGTTGAAATGGCCGGTACGGGCACTGGGGGAATACTTAGTGCAAAATGTTGTGGCAACCCCCACCACTGGAGTCGGTACAAGACATGGGAAGACCTCGCCTTCCCATTGGAACAATCGTCCCTCTAGGCTACCCACCGAACCGAGACAAATTTTGTGTATGGGGGCTTTGATCATGGTCTTGAACCATGCCAACAAAAGGAAGCAGGACGAAGAGCCTTTTGTTGAAAACATCAATTATCTGTCAAACCCAGAATTTGCCCTAAAATATCTCGGCCAATGCAATTGGCATGGATACGGGCTCGGCGAGATATGAGCAAGGGATGCGGATCCTTTGCCAACCAAGATATCGAGATGCCATATGACAAGTCGGGGGTAGGGTTCAACCATCCCCTGCCATTAGACATCTTGGTTGAAAATATGCAAGGCCTAGAAATAGGCAACAAGGGGGGATTGGCATTGGGTCCTTATGCCAATCCAAATATAGAATACACATTGGGAGACTACCTCCCATGGTCAACAAACACCCCTGGCAGCAACGGTAATCCCTCTTCTTTGCTAGAGAGAGGCAAAAGTTCGAGAGATTAATCCTCAAAGAGAACATCAACGGCTGCCAGGACATCTTTCTGAAAGCTGTTCCCCTTAGAGGTTCCGGATGAAATAACACGGTCTCAAGAGAATCAGGTCCCTCCACTAAGAGTGGAACAACCGCAATGGGACCAGATTAATTCACTGGAACAGGAAGAGTCCTCAACGTCGCAAGCAACAGATCCTTGAAGAGAATGAACAATTTTGGATCTATGAAAGTGATTCGAGAAGATGAGGCCGAGATGATCTATCTCGGACATGCGCGACAAAATCACCGCGCTCTAACTCATGAAGATCTAATGGGACGAGATGGGTATCCTTGTTAGGACATGAATGGCACGTAGACCCGGCGAGGTGGGACCAAGTGTTAGACCTATGGCTCCAAATTCAAGATGAGCATCGTCCACCTCGAGATCCCATCATGACGGCGAGTGCCGAGGGAAGACCCCGCCTTCCTTTTCACACATAGAGATGAATTTGCACCTAGAGAGGATCCATTCGTGCCCGTTCCCATAGAGCCAGATTCGGAGTATAGGGAACATCTAAAAGAATCAAGTCATCACACCCGCGGTTCTGGAGACCAAATTCATTCCATCCACATGATCTCCATTGATTTGACCGCACCCATCCGCAATCCGACCGATCCATCACGGTCATTGCATCTAGACATGGATGCCATCGGCTGGGATCGCGTCAATTCACCATTGTCACCATCGAGTGCTGGCCTTTCGGTGAAATGCTTCATTTTACCCCAAGGACAACTCAGGATATTTTTCAAGCTGAAGAGGGACCCGAGGTTCCAAACGTAGATCTTAACTCAGGTGATGATATCCATTTAATCCCAACTCCACATCAGTTGGAGGACGGATCTCACATGTCAGTCGAGGAGACGGCGACGTGGACATCGGCACGGATCCAAAGAATCCACGGATTCTCGAGGTTGGGGGTAAGCCTTTCCCCCGAAGAGCAAGCCGAATATATTGCCCTTCTCAAAGAGAAGAAGGAAGTTTTTGCATGGTCGTACAAAGATATGCCGGGGCTAGACCCGCGGCTAGTCATGCACAATTTAACGCTTGATCCGAAAATCAAGCACTGTAAAGCAAAAACTAAGAAAGATGCACCCAACTGTGGCCTTGATGGTCAAAGACGAATTGCAAAAGCTGTTGGATGCACAATTTGTCATCTGCGTGGATTATCCGCCATGGTTGTCCAACATGGTTCCCGTCAAGAAGCCCGACGGGAGGATTCGCATATGCACCGACTTTCGAGACCTAAACAAAGCGAGTCCTAAGGATGATTTCCCCTTGCCAAGCATCGACGCATTGGTAGACGCTACAACGGGTCACGAAATGCTCTCCCTAATGGACGGTTTTTCGGGATACAATCAAATTCGTATCAATCCTGAAGACCAACTCAAAACGGCATTCACAACGCCTTGGGGGACATTTTGCTATAAGGTCATGCCTTTTGGCCTTAAAAATGCTGGGCGCTACATACCAACGTGCTATGACGTATATCTTCCACGATTACATGCACAAAACTTTGGAAGATTACATGGATGATTTGTTAGCCAAGTCTCTCTTGCGCTCGAGATCATCTCGGTGACTTAAGCAAGATTCTCGATCGCCTCATAGAGCATAAGGTCAAACTGAATCCCAAGAAGTGCGTGTTCGGCGTCACATCTGGAAAACTCTTGGGTTTTATAGTCTCAAAGAGAGGCATCGAAGTGGACCCAAACAAAGTCAAGGCAATCCTTGAAATGGCTCCCCCAACCACTATCAAGCGGCTCAGAAGTCTGCAAGGAAAGGTCGCGTCGATTAAACGCTTCATAGCGCAATTATTCGACAAATGCCGACCCATGAACAAATTATTGCACAAGGGGGTCACATTTCATTGGGATGACGAGTGCCGATCGGCCTTTGACGAAATCAAACAGTACTTGGCTTCGCCGCCAGTATTGGCACCACCTAGACCAGGTGTGCCGTTCTACTTATACATCTCGGCTGCGAGGTGGCATGGGCGCAATGCTAGCCCGGAAGAATGAACTTCACAAAGAAGAGGCTACGTACTATCTTAGCCGCACCACAGTCGATTACGAACTTAACTATGCATACGTTGAGAAACTACGCTTGGCGGTGGTGTTTGCTACCAAGAGGCTACGCCACTACATCTTGAGCAACACTACGTATGTTGTGTCTAAGGAGAATCCATTGCGATACATGATGAGTCGTACTTATCATAGTAGTCGCACGGCGAAATGGATCATGTTGTTGACGGAATTTGACATTGAGTTTATTGGGCAAAAATCTATAAAAGGACAAGTCATAGCCGATCAACTAGCGGAGGCTCCTCTTGAAGACGATCAGCCTCTGGTCATAGAACTACCCGATGATGGGGTCTTCCATGTCTCAGAATCGCCAGATTCTGATGAGCACTGAGTCTCGGGCCGACATAACCTTATTTTTTGATGGTTCTAAATGCGAGCAAGGGGTGGCGCGGGAATTGTATTCTTCACACCGCGGGGCGCTCCAATGCCCCTGTCATTTAAATTAAACTTCCAGTGCACCAACAACAATGCAGAATATGAAGCCTTGCTCCTAGGTCTTCAGACAACAATCGCCATGAACATCAAAAGATTGAACATCTTTGGCGATTCGTTGTTAATCGTCAATCAAGTCAAAGGGGTATATCAATGCAAATGCCCAGTTCTAAAGGCCTATAAAGCCCTCGTGGACAAATTCCTGGCAAAACTTGAGTGGTATGACATCGAGGCACTCCCTCGATCATCGAATCATTTTGCGGACACAATGGCCTCCTTGGGGTCACTAATCCCGCAAGACCTTTCCGGTGATATAACAACCATTCAGGTCAAAACCTTATCGCAACCCGCGATGGAGCGCGCAAGCTCAGACTTGACGCCAGGAGTCCACATGATCCAGATCGAACCATCTTCGGATAAGTTCTTTCGAATCCGAGACTTGTTTGAAACGTGCCAACTGGGGGTCTTTGTTTTCCCCCACTCCCATTAATAGCAACACAACGCTATTCTTACAAGTTCTATCCCAATCAGCATTTGTTAGGGAAGAACTTAAAAGGGATTGGCTGTTCATACTGTCGAGGTTTCTGATAAACAGGACTGGTATTTACCCATAAGAGACTACCTCAAGTTAGGTAATCTTCCCTTTGGATTGACGCACGCCGCAAAACGAACATTCAAACAGAAAGCGGCAAAATATGTCTTGATAGGAGACATTTTGTATCGTCGCAGCTATGACGGAATTCTTCTTCGTTGTTTGGACCAGCAAGAGTCCACTTGGGCAGTCGCCCAAGCGCACGACGGTACATGTGGTGGCCACTTTAGTGGTATGGCCATTGCAAAGCGCATTCTTCGCATGGGCTATTATTTGCCATCTTTAGAGCGAGATTGTTGCGCGTATGTCAAGAGGTGCGTGAAATGTCAACATCATGCCAATTTAATGCACGCACCTTCCCGGGGCCCTACGAGACGGTCCGGTCTGCTTGGCCATTTTCGCAGTGGGGCCTCGATCTAATTGGAAAGATCTCCCCTGCATCGTCGAGGCCGTCACACGTTTATCATAACGGCCACAGAATATTTTACCAAATGGGTGGAAGCAATTCCGTTAACCTCTACGACAGGACCCCGCATTGCGGAGTTCATTTTGCATTACATCATATGTCGTTTTGGTATTCCATCCAAAATAATCTCGGATAATGGGCCATCATTCAAGAACAAAGACGTGCGTGCTTTAACCACAAAGTACAAAATTCAGCACGGCTTTTCAACACCCTATTATCCGCAAGCAAATGGGCAAGCAAGGCGTCAAACAAAACGCTAGTCGCCATCCTTAAAAAGACCGTCGCAGACCAGTCATAAGGATTGGCACATACAAATCCCACTTGCCCTTTGGGCTTATCGCACTAGCATTCGGACGCCCACTGGGGCAACTCCGTTTTCACTGGTGTATGGCTCAGAGGCAGTAATGCCTCTCGAGTTGGAAATTCCTTCCCTGCGCATATCAATGCAGGAGTTCATCGATGATAACACTGCGCGGCGAGGCCCGATTAGACCAACTTACGTTGCTTGACGAACGACGCGTTAATGCTCTCGAGCACTTACGTATCTATCAAGAGCGGCTTAAGAAAGCTTACAACATGAAAGTTCACCTAAGAGACTTTCGGGTTGGTGATTTGGTTATGAAGGAAAACAAACAAAACTCTAATTTGCCGTCCCATATGAGGGACAAATTCATGGCAAATTGGTTAGGTCCTTATGTCATTGATAGTAAAATAGGACCCGGGACGTACCGAGCTAGCTTCTCTTGACAGTATCAAGGAAACGGAACCCTTGAATATCAGTCATTTGCGACCATTTCATATCTAAGAAAGCCATATCCCAAAAAAAAAAAAAAACTCCAAGGATTATCGCAATCTCTTGACCCCAAAACTCTCAAGGCTTATGATTATCTCTCTGGGTCACCCAAAAAGCTCCAAGGATTATCTCATTCTCTTGGTCCCCTCCAAGGATTATCGCAATCTCTTGGTCAAAAAAGTAAGAAAGACAAAATCTTGTGGTCACCAAAAAGCTCCAAGGATTATCGCAATCTCTTGGTCACCCAAAAGCTCCAAGGATTATCGCAATCTCTTGGTCTCTCCAAAGCTCCAAGGATTATCGCAATCTCTTGGTCACCAAAATGCTCCAAGGAAGCACTCCTGGCCCAAAACTCTTGGTCACTACAACCAAAGGCTCCAAGGATTATCGCAATCTCTTGGTCAACCCAAAAAGCTCCAACGATTATCGCAATCGCTTGGTCAAAAAAAAATCAAGAAATTCAAAAAAACAAAACAACAAAAATCATCAAAAACAACAAAGATTTGCATCTCAATTCTAGGCATACTCAAATTCATCAAAAAATTCATATTCTCGCACCTCATCTTCACCTTCACCAAAAACAATCCATCAAAATTACAAAAATACATAGTTTGCATTAAGCATTGCATCCATACATTGCATATTTGTAGTCATACGGGTCAAAGGCACCATAGGCTGCAATAGCTACGATAGTCCATCTTGTTCCGCATTGTCTCATGTTACAAAAACAACAAAAACACCAAGCATAACTTTTACCACACTACGGTCGGTGGTGCTAGGAATGTACCAAGAGTTTCGGTGATTCGGTCATCATTTTCCTCTTTAGCCATGTAGTGTATCAAGTCGAACAGATTTTACGAAGGTAGAGTCATACTTGAAATACACCTTGTTACGTAACATCCCAACACAAATCAAAACACTAAAATTCCCAAATTGTGTGAACGAAAGACGAAACATGCAAAATAATCTAGGTCACCACAAGCGAAACGGTTATCTTGCTCATCCCCCTGTGCGAATGACCCCTAGAATCCTTGAGAGTTGGCAAAAGGACAAGCATCCTCCCTACCCAATTCCCTAAGAATCCCTAAAGTTCTCAACGAGTTGCAAAACACAAAAAATTTGCAAAATGTCAAAACTCCAAAATTTGACAAACTACGGTGCACACATCAAAAGGCACAAACAACGGTGATTTTGGTCACTCCATATCCCCAATCCCTTGCTCGAAAGAAAAACAAATCAAAATAAACAGTGATCTCATCACTACAATGAGCAAGTATCCCAATACAATTGAAGAAAAGAAGGGAGTTGACCTTGAATCCCTGGAACTCTCAGCATTCTATAGGTCATAAGGCAAGCTTCAGTACCAATTTGGTTGATAGCCAATGGGTAACAGAAGTAAACCTCCCGCATGACGATATATCTGTCACATTAACTTGCGTACAGATCAATATTTGCATGTGGATGAGCTAGCTTATGGCATCCTGGATTACACCGTAGATTAATCTTAGTACATACAACAAAGGAATTCGTGGAGCTAATTAGGTGATCCTCGGTACGGGTTCGGTTGAAAGCCCATCGGCATTGGCGGTATCCTAACAAATACCACTAAATGAACTCAATTGCACACACGGGGATATGAAATAAGCTGGGTCAAAAACAAGTCTGATTCATACCTTGGTCAAAAAGTCTTGTAAGATAAAGTACAGTCATGGATGGTGAGTTAAAACTGACTGAATCTCAGAAAACCTTACATTCATTCCAAAACCATCTGCGCTACTTATCATCCTTATGATACCATCAGAAAATACAAAAAAAAAAAAAAACCATGTAAATAAAGAGCTTCTTAAACGACCTATAGTGCAATCATCACAAATGTCATTCATCCATTTCACCTCGCATATCACATAGACATCAAAAACATTTACATTCATCATAACATCTGCATTCATCAAAATAAATAAAACATGCATAACAAAAATCACATCATCACATGTACAAAACCAAAAATAAAACCGGTATATATATATATATATATCGTCAAAAAGATGCCCGTAGGCTACAAAACCGGTCCTCAGACCCCGCAATCATATCCAAAAACCCAACCTAAGGCGTCGACCACCATGATCACGCAGGATCGGTGCGACGGGAACTACCCCCGTGGTGTGGGTCCTACGGGACCCTGCGGGGCGGCTACTACTAGCCCCCGCATCATGCCCGCTACCACCCCCCTCATCTAACCGCTTGCGACGAGATGATGTTGACTGCTCAGTCAGACTATCCCTTGTCCGTCGCGAAGATCCACCGACCGAAGGCTCAGGTAGCCGCCCACCAAGGCGGATGACCTCCCTCTCCAAGTCTATCCAGTACAGACACCACTACGCCTCTCGTCGATGATAGATAGACAATGCATCATCGCGCTGCGCCAAAACTCTATCCCGCTCTGCCAATTGAGCCCGCGAGAAGATCCCTCTCCTACCGTGCATCCCCCAGCTCCCGCCTCGCATCCCCCAACTCCGGATCCCGCATCCGCGGCAGCTCTGTCGGTCGCGCAATCTCAACGCCTACATCCGACCCCACCTCCTCCGTATCCGTCGGACGCATAGGACTCGCGGGGACGGTAGCCTGCTCGGGCTCCCACTTGCTCCTCCACATCCTGCATGTCCGGCTGCTCTGGAACACCCAAGTCCACATCCTCATCTCCCACATCCACCATGTCCGCATCATCCACGGACCCCCCAATCACCCCCTGCTTGCCTCGGCATCCTCCACTGCCGCCTCCGCGCCTCCCGGTGGCCCCTCTCCTCTCCAGCGCCGCAGTACCCACCACGAGTCATACTCAGTGGTAGTCCCGATGTCATCCACATCCGGGACCTCAATCACCGCATCGGACTCCTCGCCCAATGGCGCGGTGACCGGTGGCTCCAGATCCCTCTCATCTCCCCGTCGTCGATAGACCACGGGCTCACCAGGCAACCCCTGGCGCACCCCAAACTATCGTGTAACCCGACGGTACGGAAAGAACTCATGCTCCGTCCCGTGCCGCCCAGTCAACCACCGCTCCCTACGTACCCGTCGGAGCCACTCTCCGGCCTCGAGGCCGAGGCTGGACGGTCCCGATAGGGACGCCAAAACACCTCCCCTAGAGTGAGCCGAGAAAAGGCATTAGTGTAGTTCTCAACGGCACCTGCCCATCACCGACTACCCCTGCTCCGTAGACCGCCGCCACAAAACTGCATAACCAATCTCCTCATCCTCCATCACCGCTCGAGTCATCCACGGTAACCCGGTAGGCCTCTCAACGGCTATGTGCTACCAACCCCAACACTGCAACAAAAAGCTACAACTGACACCCTTTCGCTGTCGACAGCGGACCCCGTCTGACTCCCCGTAGAGGCTGTGCCAACAAAGTCTGTCCCCATCTCGGAATCAACGGTGCCTCTATCGGGCACTCCGCCAGCTGCCACACCAAATCCAGCAGGTTCCACGGGAACCTCGCGCCTGACGAATCAGGGAGAAGAATGTTAGAAATGAGGCCCATCAAGAATGCGTGCCTCACTCCTAACACCCCCCTCTCCTGCCACCAGCTAACCAAAATCCCGCCAGCCTGGCAATCCACCTCGGCTGTCTCCACTGGGTTTGCTACACCCAGCTGCCCCCATGCCCAAAACATCTCGTAAGTATAGCAGTCCGCTGATCAAACGGCGATGTCCTAATAGGCGAGACCATCTATCGGAATCCGAAGCAAACGATAGACGTCCTCAAGAGTCACGAGTCATCTCCCCTGTCGGGAGATGGAAAGTATTGGTCCACGGATCCCAAAGCTTGATCGGGGCCGTCGGGATAGGCCTGATCCGAAACCACGAGCTCCGGTCGAGCCACCGCTTGAGCCCAAGGGCATCAAGCCATTCCCAGTCATCATCGGTCAATGCCAACCGCGCCTCAGTAAATGCAACGGGTACACGGTACCGGCTCCTAACAACTTGCAAAGCAAAAAAAAAAATCAACACAAACACAAAAAAAAAAATAAAAATAAATAACAGATCAAATTTTCAGTTCTAGGGTTTCTAACCTTAACCGTTAAACAAAAACATCACAAAAAATCTTAAAGTTTTGAAAAGCGTCAACACAAAAACAATGCATTAAATAAAAGCAAAATAAACTCTAGGAACACTTAGAGGTTTCGCTTCGGCTCCGCCGCTCGAACCGGTGTGTGCACTCATGATAGCGAGAGAGAATTCCAGCAGCGCTTCGCTTCGCCGAATTACCTCCTCCTCCCAGAGCTCCAAAATCGCAAGAAAAAAATGACACAAATGAGCCCAAAATCAAGTTTTGGCCATTAAATAGGCCTTTTGCATTGGAATTCGTCCTTGACTGGGACGAGCGCTCTGATTAGCGCTCGTCCCACCCAGGGACGAATTCTCCGGCTAGAATTCGTCCCACCCAGGGACGAATTCAGGCCAGCACTTAAAAAAAATCAAAAAATGACTAAAAATGCACTAAAAACAGACAATAAAATTGCCCGACGGGATTGCTACTGCACCTGACAACAAGGGCATACAAAATCGACATTGGAGTCACAAATTGTCACTATCATACTCCCTAAGAAGGCTACCATAGCCGGACCGCTCCACGGGAAGACGGATTTTAGACAATTTCATCCCCAAACGACATCACAAAAGGGTCAAAGCCCACTCAAAAACAGTACAAAATTCAACAAAAACAAACAGCAAAAAAACATTGCCGGACATAAGTGCTCTTGCACTTAACCTCTGGGCAAAGAAAATCGATGGCGAGGTTCAAATTATCTCTCTCCTACTTCCCCAAGAAGGCTAACATAGCCGGACCGCTCCACGGGAAGTTAGGTTTTCGATGATTTCACCTCATTACGGCATCACCAAAAGGGTTAACACCCACCAAAAATAGGTCCAAATGTTGGAAAAATTGCACACGCTTAACGGTAAACCCTTTAAAGGCACCCTTGCACAAGTCATCTTGGGTCAAGCGACTCGTCGCTTCTCTCACGAAGGTCATTCCCTCATCGATTCGTCGCTTGAGGGGGTAGTCACACTTAGTCACCAACCAACAATCACACACCCAATTAAGGAAAATGACATGCATTCAAAGAATCATTGACAAAGACAATCACGCTCCTGCTTGGGGCGGTAAACAAGCAACAATCAAATCAATCAAACACTTGGCATTTCGTGAATCATGAACACAAGGTTCCCCCCGAGGATAAAAACGCCCTTTGCCGTTCATGGTGATCAATGTCTAAGTTCAAGTCACACCTCAACAAAATAGGTTAATACTTGAAATCAAATTCCTTAGCTCGTCAGAAGCAAGGATTCAAGAATGCATGCCCTTTCCATACTTGGGGCATCAAAAGTTGGTTAGGTTACCAAGAAACCCTAATCATTAGTGCTTTGGTTATCTATTTTTGCTCAGCATTGCGTCACCCGCAGCGCTTCCCAAAAAGGGGCATCTGTAGACACCAAAACAGCACCAATCCGATTATGTGATTGCAAACAACGATCGCTTTGACAAACACAGCCCCCGGGGCAGCCCTCGAGAGGTTAAACGGTGGTCTTAACCACTTTCATAGCAATTTTGTAAGGTCAAGAAGCAATTTGGCACACTTGGACACTTTGCCCGGTATTCGTCTCACCCGGGGACGAATTCAAAATAGAATCCGTCCCACCTCGGGACGAATTCTGAATCCGTCCCTGGGTGGGACGAATTCTAAGCTTAACGGGCAAAAAGACAAATGGCGCCAAGTGGCAGCCCAGAACAGTCAGTTGATGACTCTGCCTCGCACGCGTGTGTAGGTGGACGGAGGGGCCGTTAGAAGACTGTCACAAAAGGCATTTATCAAAGCCCAAGTCAACGGAGGACTCCCCTCCCTCATGGGAAGACAAGGCTGCCACATGGCGCCTATGACCAACACATGGCATTTGTGCTTCCCTCCCAAAAGAGACCCCATGGGTCTATAAAAGGTGGGACTTTTCTCACCCAAAATATACGAGGTTGAAGGAGTTTTCAAGCAACGAAGTCTTTGCCGAGTTGAAGACCCACTTGCATCCCTTTTGGTTCACCTTCCCACATCCACCAATCTCTTTTGCAAGGGAGGTTGTTGGGTGGCTTTTGGAAGCTTGAACCTGACCCAAATCCAACACATGGACACCCGAACCAACCAATTCGCCGACCCCCCAATCCTAAGAGGTTTTGGGCCCATCCCTAGTGGATTGGCGCCGGAATCAAGTGCCAACGGTGGGAGGCCCACTTGGGCACCCCCGCACTTTCTAGGTTTTAGAGCATTCTAGATTACTTTTTCAGGTTGCATTTTGTGTTATTATGTTTGGTTAACTCACGGCTGCAATTTCGTAACTTTTGGTCGGATTCTAGTATGTTTTGTGTCGCTTTGTTGTTTCAGCGACTTGCGGGTGGCGAGATCAAATTCCCGAGGGTAGAGGCCAAATTGGGAGAATCCGACCATATGGGTCGTCCCAAAATGGCCCCAATTACATAACCCCCTTGTTTGCGGGCATTTTGCAGGTCTCGGGAATCGACATTGGAGCAGCGACAGGTCGGCTTCTTCAACACAGAAGAATTCGTCCCACCCGGGGACGATTGCGATCGAAGTCCCAGGGGAATCAAAAATCGTCCCACCCGGGGACGAATTCCGGTTGAAGGCAGATTGGCCAGCTGTCTCAGTGGCAATGGCCTTCTGGTAACATTTTCTGTCTTCTGTCAAGTTTTCGAGCTGTTTAGAATCATTTTGTTTACTGTTTTAGATAAATGTTTGCATGCATCTTTTGATGATTTTAGAAGAACGAACACTTTTCACTTGCAGCGGGTGCTACGACATCTTGGTTGTTTCTTTGTTCGCGGGGAGAAGCAGCGGAGGTGAAGAACTCATCGACATCAGCGGCGGCATCATCTTGGCCCGCCCATTGCAATCGTGGGCACGCGGAAAGAGGAACATTGAGTGATTGTAATCGAATTCTTTTAACGCTCCTAGCCCCCGAAAAGGGAGGAGACGTCATTGTAACGAGAGATCAAGGGATATGAATGAAAGGGCTGTGTTTTCTCCATTTGCTTGTGTCTCTTCCAATGCGTTTCTTTTCCATTTCATGCACTTTACGTTTCTAGGACTTAAGCGCATTTGGTTTTGGTTGCATCGCAATTAGTGTTTCCTTTGCCCGGAATCTCGTGCTTTCAGAAAAAATATTGCATAGCAAATGAAAAAAATATTGCATAGGAAATTGTGGAGATGCTACACTTTATATGCAAATTTATTTTTTTTACTATGGAGATGCTACACTTTATATATGCGAATTTATTTATTTTATTTTTGATACATGGGGAATAGGTTACATGCCGCCTTGTTGTTAATGAGGGACATGAGAGATCCACCATTGATTAAGGATTTTTACCACCATCATTGGTCGTAGAAAATTGTAGAGATGCTACACTTTATATGTGAATTTATTTATTTATACTGTGGAGATGCTACACTTTATATGCGATTTTTTTTTTTTTTTTATACATGGGGAATAGGTTACATGCCACCTTGTTGTTAATGTGGGGCATGAGGGATCCACCATTGATTCAGGATTTGTACCACCATCATTGGTTGTGCACTCAGTGGGCCAGACTACTATTTTATTTTTGATACATGGGGAATAGGTTACATGATACCTTGTTGTTAGTGAGGGGCATGAGGGATCCACCATTGATTCAGGATTTGTACCACCATCATTGGTCATGCACTCAATGGATCAGACTACTACCTTTACCTCAACAAGACTAACTTTCAAGTCTCTTCTTGGTAAGCCCCTAGAACTTACCAATCCACCCATCCCTTGGACTCTTGGGTTTCTTTATCATGAATTTATAATCTTAAACTCTCTTCAAACCTAAATGAATTAGGAATTGACAATAACCTGAAACAAATTAAATTAGGAAAATGATAAACTCTTTCAAACTTAAATGAATTAGGAATCAACAATAACCTAAAACAAATTAAATTAGGAAAATGATTATGGAGTTTTCAAGATTCATTAATGTCAACAAAAATTCTAATGAACTAGATAGATGAGTTTTTTTTCTTATACACAAGTTCACATACACACTCCCACACTGGGACACCCTAGCTAACCCAGATTCAAATTAAATTGATATTCAAGTGTTGAGTTTGAAATTTAGTAAGTCCATGTTAGTTTATTAATATTTTATTTAAATTCATTCACCATAAATGAAGAAATAAAAATATCTAAAAAATACATGCCTTGAAGGAGTTCTTAAACATTCACAAGATGAGCTTAACATTTTTTTTTATTTCATGCACCATAAATGAAAAAATGAAGATGCTTTCCTTGAAGGAGTCTTTAGGAGTTCTTGAACATTTACAAGATGAGCCTAACTTTTTTTTCTTTGCATTTACAGGTACTTTTTTTTTTTGGTAATTATTATAATAAATTAACAGTGGGTTTTTATAGAGGATCCCAAAACCTTATATACAAAATCAGCCTTGCCAGATGATGTTTCATGCCACGTGGTTGGGTAAGTAAACCAGATTGAAGAAAAAACAAGGAGTTGCTAATTGCCCGATGGCACCAAATGAGGCAGACAATCCTAAATATTCTAGTTACGAAAGACATTCAAACAAAAATTATAGCCAGATAAACAAGACAATAAACAAACAAAAACCATCCAAGCAGAGGGGAAGCTATTCAGGATCCTCCTGATCCTCATGAACCTTGGAAACATGGAAACAACCATCTTTGAAGAAAGGAGTGCGAATGGTGAGGATAGAGGGGCCTGCCACCCGAACCACAAAAACATCAAGAGAAAATACCTAACACTGATGAAACATCATGAGGGAAAATCTGCCCTGGCCAAGCTATCTACCTCGGATGGAAAATGAAATCACCAAACCACCGGAAACGTGTTCACAAGTCCTTTGTTGGCCAAGTGGTCCACCACCCAGTTACCTTCTCTGAAGATGTGCCTCGCCTCCCACCTGACACGCTGAGAAAGAAGCATTCTAGCCTCGATAATGATGTTTAAGACCCGTTAGGACGAGTCTTTAGAGCCACAAAGGTAGTTGATAATGTTAAGAGAGTCACCTTCAATAATTAGAGGCCTAGGATCAGCCGATAGGACCTGCAAGCCTTTCAACACACCTCGGGCTTTAGCACAATGATTCGTCTGAGAGCCCAAATCTTTACAGTAATCCAGAATCGGCTCACCATTATGGTCTCTAACCACACCTCCGGATCCGGCGGGCCCCGGGTTGCCTTTAGCAGCCCCATCAAAATTAAGTTTGATCCACCCCACAGGAGGCGCGGTCCAAGTGGCATTCCTATGACCGGTCATAGAACCAACCTTGGAAGATGGGCACAGGTCCAACCTTTTGAAAATAATTTCTTCCCCAGGAAGGTGAGGACGGGATCTGGGAATAATTTTTGAATTCTCTACGATGAAAGATAAGGCTCTCTGGGCGACAGAGGGTGCCATCCTAGGGGTCTTGCCAAATACTCTGGCATTTCTCTCAAGCCAAATTTGCCAGATGGAATGGTGGAAGGAGGCTTCAACAAGAAAGTGGAGTTTGGGATTCTTGAAGGGATTGGGCCATTGGAGGAAAGCGTCTTTGAGGGATCAGGGAGTGCACCAAATTATTTGGATGGAGGACAACACAAATTTGAGGACCAAGTGGGAAAAGGGACAGTGTAAGAATAAGTGGTCCGATGATTCATAATCAGCTAAGCATAGATAACACCTATTGGGAATTGCAAAGCCTCTCTTGTGCAGATTATCTATGGTTAGGGCTTTATTATGAAAGGCAATCCAAGCAAAGTAGTTCACCTTAGGAATAATCCCTTTCCTCCAAATCGCCTTCCATCGGAGATCCAAGGCAACCTCACACGTAAGAAGGTCATAGGCGTACTTGACAGAAAAACAACCATCCTACGTGCCGCACCAAATAATTTTGTCCTCCCTTATGACCGAAGGAATTAAAATAGATTGAAGGACACTAGACAAAAAAGCCAACTCATTGTTAAAGCCATCCACAACTGGAAGTTTCCACCGAGGGGGAAGAGAACTTCGGTCAATGAATTTCGCCACCTTGAGTTGAAAGTTTGGATCGATCTGGGCCCTCAGACCAGCCAGGTCCACTTTCAATTTGAGAGCTTCATCTATAGCCCACCTGTATCTCTAGAAAAGGATAGAGGATCCATCACCCAAGATCCAATGAGCTCCCCTGCTAATCAACGAATGGGCCTGAAGCACAGTTTTCCAAAAAGTAGAAGCTTCAGGCAGAGGCACAGCTTCGAATAGAGAATTTTAGCCAAGATAATTCCTTTTAACCAGCTTGACCCACTCTGCCGGTTCATTAGTAAGGATCCTCCAAGCATGTTTGTAAATCAAAGTCGTGTTCATGAGTCTGGATCTTCTCATTCCCATGCCACCTTGATCTTTTCGTAGGCAAACCTTGTCCCAGGCCACAAGAGGAAATATGGATCTTTCTTCACTGCCAGACCAAAGAAAATTCCTCTGTATCTTCTCAATATTGGAATGAATCGACACAGGAAGCATGAAAACAGACATGAAATAAGTGGGAATTCCTTGAAGGCAGGATTTGGTAAGGGTGGCCTTCCCAGCTTGCGACAAAATTTTGCCTTTCCAGGTGCTAAGTTTCTTGTGAAGTTGTTCCAGGATCATGTTCCACATGTTTTTGTCAGCACGTCCATTACAGGCCAGAGGTAAGTCCAAATAAGTTGCAGGCAGGGAATCAATAGTGCATTCGAGAATTCTGGCAATGCGAATTTGCATGCGCAATGGAGTATTAATAAAATAAATTTTGCTCTTGATATAATTAACTTTTTGGCCAGCAGCCTTCTCATACTGGATCAAAATGTGCTTAATAGACTTGGCCTGGGTGACAGACGCTCTAGTGGAAATGAGCGTGTCATCCACAAATTGTTGATGAGTGACAGGATCAACTCTGGAAGTGGGCAAAATGCCAAAAATCTTGTTTCGGCAGAGAGCTTCATTCAAGGACCAACTTAGAACCTCAACTAGAAGAATGAACAAAATAGGAGACAGAGGATCACCTTGTCTAAGGCCTCATGCACTTTGGAAGAACCCAGCAGGGGACCTGTTGATCAGAACCAAAAAGGAAGGAGTTGAAATGCAGCTGCTCACTAGGTCAATCCAATGAGGGTGAAAGCCAAACTTGCAGAGGACAACACAGAGAAACCTCCTGTCGACTCTGTCAAAAGCTTTATTCATGTCAAGCTTAAGGAAAAGCACAACATTTTTGGAACAGTGGGCAGAATGGAGGGTCTCATGGATTGTGATGACACCGTCAAGGATGTTTCTGCCCTTAACGGTGCTTCCCTGAGTAGGACCAACCAAGGAAGGGAGGAGGGACCTCAAACGATTGGCAATAGTCTTGGTAAGAATTTTGTAGAAAACATTGCACAGGCTGATGGGCCGATAGTCAGAGAAGCTTTTGTAGGCAGGCGTCTTGGGAATGAGAGCTAGAAAGGTAGAGTTGAGCTTCGGATGGATGGATCTAGAGGCTTGGATTTCTAGAATTGCTTCACAGACATCAGACCCTACAACATCCCACATAACTTGGAAAAATCGAGGGGGAAAACCATCAGGCCCGGGGGCCTTATCTGGTTGCATGGAGAAGAGAGCTTCCTTAATCTTGAAATGGGAAAACGGTTACAGGAGCTTAATACTCACCTCATGGGGAACTTTGGTGTGGAAGTTAGCAAGCAGGGATTTCTTGACTTGGAGATCGTTGTCAGGAGGAACACCTAGTAGATCTTGGAAGAACTTGACAGATTCACTACAAATTTCCTCAATCTCCTAGTTCGTATGACCATCCTTGCATACCACCTCCCTGATCTTATTGGCCCCCCTGTGCCTCATGGTAGACGCGTGAAAAAACTTTGAATTAGTCTCCATGCTTCAACCAGAGATCTCTGGACTTCTGATGCCAAAACATTTCCTCCCTAGCAAGAATGGAATGGTAGTCCACCAGGAGGCTCCGTTCCTCCTCTCTGAGGGCTTTAGAATACCCTTCGACCTCCATCTTCTCCTCCAGAATATTCAAGTTTTTTGAAATGGACTTTTTAAACTCGAAAATGTTTTCGAAAACCTCCTTGTTCCACAACTTCAAATTCTTTTTAATCAGCTTGAGTTTTAGGGCCAGTCTTTTGGATGTTGAACCTGCCACCTTCACCTGCCACCAAGCCAACACCACCTCTCTAAAATCCTTGTGGGAAATCCACATGGACTCAAATCTGAAGGGGGTCTTAAAACCAGGCCCGTCAGTGACCTCTAGGAGAATGGGATTATGGTCAGACCCGATCCTTGGCAAAGCTGAGAGAGTTGCAGCACCGAGGAAGGGAATAGCTTCATGGGAAATGAAGAACCGATCAAGCTTGACCTAGATAAGATTGCTCCCAATCCTCCTATTGCTCCAAGTGAAGGATGCCCCCTTGAGTTCAATGTCAAGCAGGTTATTGGAAGATACGAAGTCTCTGAAGTCCTCCAAGCTACGACTGGGAAGTTCAGTGCCTCCCTTATTTTTTGAAGGATGAAGAGGGCAGTTGAAATCCCCTCCTACAACCCATAGAAAGTTGCTAAAATTATCCCTCATCATAGAAATAGCTTTCCACATCTCTACTCTCTCCGAAGCAGAGTTCGAGGCATAAACATTGGTCAAAATCCACAAGGAATTATCAACTTTGGAATGAAACAAAACGTTGATAAACCTGTTGGAAACTAATAAAAGGCTGCCCTCGACACTGTCAGGACCCCACAGTACCATGAGACCGCCTGCGGAACCAATTGTAGGACTGAAAAGGAATTTTCCCTTGGCCCAAATGGCCTTAGCAGCCTTGGCAGAAGCAATAGCATTAGACTTAGTCTCTTGCAAAATAAGGATGGAGGGGTTAGACTTCTTTTGGAGATCGGCCACCACCCTGCGTTTGGCCACTCCGTTAAGGCCTCTCACATTCCATGAGAGGACCTTCATCTGGACACTTTAAGATACTTCTTACCTCCCTTTCCCTGCTGGATGGGAGGTTTTGGGACAAGCGAATCACCCACCAGGGAGTCAAAATATTCTTGAAAAAGCAGTCGCTGAGTGCCATTTGCAACATCTGCTGCCGTCTCCTTGTCCCTCCTTTCTTTGTTAGGAGGACGCCCCTGCTTCCTTTCACAACCAAAATCCACCCCTTGCTTCTGGCTCCTGGTGTTTCGAGGACTAATATTGCCAAGTTGTTCGTCCCTCTTTCCTAGCAAGTAATCTTCAAAAATATTTTGGGCCTCGAGAGGGTTTTGGTTATGGATTTTTGGTGAATCAGCCTGAGCTGGAGTACGGGAGGGGGATTGTTCCTTTTTCGCTTGATGTTCTGGTTGGGAGCTTGCACCGCACTGAGTGGCACCTGAATGGAGGATGAATCCCTCATCAAGGATGGAAGATTTGGGGAGTTCCCCAGAAGGATCTGACGACACAGGCTCTGTCGCAACAGGGTGTTTCAGTTGCCCTTCACCATGTTCCAAGGGGTTGCAGGAATCCCCCCTCTTCTTCCTTGACTTTTGAAGAGGACAATTAGACTGAAGATGCCCCTGAGAACTACACTGAGGGCAGTAGGTAGGCCTATTCTCGTAGTTAATGACTTGCTTGTGAAGAAAGGACCCTCCAGACCGCAGAGTGATGGAGGACGGAAGGTTCGCCTCCAAATCCGCCAAAACACAGAAGCGAGCTTGGAAAAATCTGGTTCGAGCTCGGGTGGGAGGGTCAATGGTGACTAACTCCCCAATGAAGCGAGCAATGCCTCTGATAACATTTTCAAGCCAGCAAAAAATGGGGAGGTTCAGGAGCCTAACCCAAATTGGGGCAATGTTAATATTCTAAGTTTCGGGGTTGAAATCCATCCCCCACTTCCTGAGAAAGAGACTCCTGCGTCCCAAAAACCAAGGACCCCCGGCCAGAATTCTACAATAGTCCTCTGCATTGTTCAGTCTAATTGCAAAAAAACCCTGGGATAGGGCAACCAACTCCATGTGACCTAATGTCCACCACTTTCCTGTTGCCCACCTACGAATGGTCTCCATATCGGGATGGCCCCCAATAAACTTACCGATTAGGGTAAACTTTTCGAAATCCATGAAACTTGAGAGGATTTCCTCCGGGATGTCCAACTCATCCTCGAACGAAAACAGGTCCTTAGTGAATAAACCACTGGGGGTTTTAGAAGCCACTGCCTGAGCATACGATTTCTGTTGACCAACCCACCGCTTGTCAGGCAGATCATTCCCGCGGCTAACATCATCTTCGGTTGACTCCACAGAGCCTCCGACCTCTGATTGGCCTCCCTCTACCTTGTTGTGGCCCTCCGCTTTGCTAAGCCCCTGGTTCAATACATTGGTACTCCCGCTCCCGTGCCCTCCCGACGCGACCTTCCCGCTCTGCGATATCTCTCCCTCCCAACTTCCTTTTGATTTACTATTATTATTGAAATAGAAAATGTCATGTGCATTTACAGGTACTTTTACCCTAACCCTATATTGGTTGTTTTATTTTGTTCCGTTATATTATGATGTTATGAATGATGCTGATAATGACAGTGATAATTTTGACATCAGATAGAAGAGTAACACCAACGTTTGGTACTTTTACCCTAACCCTATATCGAAAGTTATTTAGCCGTTTATTGACTTTCATCACATCACATTTGATACTTTTACCCTAACCCTATATCGAAAGTTAATTAGCCGTTTTACTGACTTCCATCACATCATGGATAGTTATGAATGATGGTGATAACGACGGTGATGATTTTTACAAGAGATTTCATATGGTCTCTGTAAATGATGGTGATAATTTCGACATCAAATCTTGGATGTTTCTGTAAATTTTTTCAGGTATTTTTTGAATTCTCAAGTCCAAACTAGTGTTTGCTTGGGTTTTTTCTAATTTTTTTAGATACTTTAATTTAGCTTCACGCTTTTCGTTCTGTAAAAGCTTGACCAGCTTGGCCATTGCTTAGGTTTTTTCTAATTTTTTTTCATATTTTAGTTTAGCGTTTACAGAGAATTTTGACATCAGATCCAAAGAGTAACAACAACTTACCATGACCATAACCCTATGTGGAAAGTTAAGCTATTTTATTTTGAATGATGGTGATAATGGCGGTGAACATCAGATCTAAAAGTAACAACAACGCAAGAGATTTCATGGTATTTTTCGAATTCTCAAGTCCAAACCAGGGTTTGCTTGAGTTTTTTCTTTTTCTTTTTTCATACTTTAGTTTAACTTTTCCTTCGGTAAAATCTTGACCAGCTTGGCCATTGCTTGGTTTTTTCTAATTTTTTTTTCATACTTCAGTTCAGATTTTCCTTCCGTAAAAGCTTGACCAGCTTGGCCAATGGCCGTGAACATCAGATCTAAGAGTGACACCAACGCAAGAGATTTCATGTCGTTTTTGTGAATGTTTCCAGGTATTTTTTGAATTCTCAAGTCCAAACCAGGGTTTGCTTGGGTTTTTTCTTATTTTTTTTCATACTTTATTTTAGCTTTTCCTTTTGTAACATCTTGACCAGCTTGGCCATTGCCTGGGTTTTTCTACTTTTTTTCATAATTTAGTTCAGCTTTTCCTTATGTAAAAGCATGACCAGCTTGGCCATTGTCGAAACCACTAGGAAAATATTGACCAGCTTGGCCATTGTCGGAACCACTAGGAAAATATTGACTAGCTTGGCCATTGCTTGGGTTTTTCTATTGTTTTTTTCATACTTTAGTTCGACTTTTCCTTCTATAAAATCTTGACCATCTTGGCCATTGTCGAAACCACTAGATTATTTTCATTAAGCCTTTGTTTTAACCACCAATGATCTACTTATTATGAGAATTATTTTTTCTAAGCGTCGAGTAAAGAATATTATTAGAACCTTTAGGCATACTTGCCAGTTTTAACTGGTAATGATCCACTTATTATAAGCATATTTTGACACACTTCTTGGTTTTTACTACCATATGCTTGTTTGTTTGCAAAATCCAAGGGTTCCATTAACATGGCGCGAAAAAAAATATTTTACCCTCGCATGTTTTGCAATTTGATTTCTACAAATACTATCAGTGGCATCTTATTGAAGATGACGAGAAAATTGAGTGTGCATTCTGTGGATTAATTTGTTTTCATTGATTTTCTAACCCCATATGAAATTAGTTTCTTTTTTCACACAATCTAGCTATGAATTGTGCAGATTCATTAGCTTTAAATATGCAAATATAGCTTTGCAGTAAAAAAAACATTTGGTGTTATTAAAACCTAAATTTATTGGTTTTTCTTATAGAATGGTTGGTTTCAGCAGAAATATGACTTTATATAATTTCATAACATGTATACATGTTATTTTATTTTTATGTCTCTTTTTAAATACAGAGACAAATGACAGTGTTCTAAGATAACTGCATTGCTTCTTGTATTTTCTTGTATTGATAGAGCTAGAATTCCACCAATCACTTAATATTAAGTAAATAGTTGAACACTACTTTACACCACCTATGTTTAAATATTTATTTATCTTTGACTTTTTTTTTTGATCATTCTAGAGTTTAATGAAATCTTCTTGTTGGATTTTATGGTCTTGTTGAACGCTCTACTTTACACCAACACATCTTTATATATTTATTTATCTTTAATTTATCTTTGACTTTCCTGATCGTTCTAGAGTTTAATGAAATCCTCTAGTTGGATTTTATGGTCTTGTTGAATGCTCTACTATTTATTTTTAATTTATCTTTGACTTTTTGATCGTTCTAGATTTTAATAAAATCCTTTGTTGGATTTTATGGTCTTATTATTGATATTTTGAAAAATGTCAGAGATGCATTTTAAGAATGTAATCTCATATTTACTTAATATAAAATTATGACCAACTTTAGTTTTCGAAAAAAAAAAATATCTTTTGTGTGGATAAAGATTTTATCCTCTAGTTTTTTTGGACCAATAGATGGGTTCATCCTATTTGTGTTGTGTTGCAATGTAAATCAAGGTAACATCCTATTTGTGTTGTGTTGCAATGTAAATCAAGCCAAAGTCTTTACCGATTTTATAGAAAAAACATTAGAGTTGAGTAGTCATCCTTATTGAAATCAAATAATATGACCAATATCTACGATGTCTTATAACCTTTAATATTTAATTCTCAGTTGTAGGGTGCCTATCGTGTAACATCAGAATTACTAAGTTGGGGTTTGTGGTATCATTTGTTTGTGGGCAAAGAGTTAATAGCCATGTTTAATTCAAAAGGAAAATTTAATCAACATAAGATAGGGCAGTTTGTATATATGAAATATAATTATAATTACTCTTGAGTTGCTTTGAAGGAAGTCATAATGTGCTCGAACATTAATGTTTTACGTAAACATTGTTTATTTTATAGCTTATTTCAAAGATAATACAAACTAGTTTTTAAGTTTGATCAAAAAGCCAAATGAGGAATTTAGATAATGGAGAAAGCTTTATATAATGTTTTATAATGTTTTAGTTCACATAAGACTACTATTTTCTTTATAGCTGAAGTTCTTATTTTTCATAGATTAATTTAGAGTATTAAAAGAACCAATTTTTTTTAGATGGTAGTTTATTGGTTCCATAGGTAATGTACATATTGGTAGGGGTTAGCTCATATAGCAATAAACATTTGAAAGCATTACCATGTTGCTATATTCTATTTTAAAATGTAGCTTTAGTCGAGTAGTCTGAAAATCAAATAAGTAACCCTTTTAGAAAATCTCTATTCCAAAATTAGAGTTTACCAATAGTATAAACTACAAATTATAGATTATTATCTAAACTGAAGAGATTTGTATATTGTAGGAAGTTTAATTGTTATAAGATAGGGTAGGACTCATAATATCTGAGTTGTTATAATATTATTTATGTTGTAAACTTTTTTTTTCTAAAGATTATTCTTTTTACAATAAAGGATGGTTACATGGTCTAGAATTTTTAAAAATTAATACGAATATATTTGAGACCTTTTCATATATATTTATATTATTTCAAATAAAATAGTAAGAAATATGAATATGACAAGGTTTACTTAAGAAAATTTAATTATAGATTGTATACTATTCAAAAAGCAAAATCTGTTATGAAGAAGTTTCAGATCTTTTTATTAATGTGTCCTCAACCAATGCTCACAACAAAGGCTATTATAATCCGTTGAGAATGATAGAATAAAACATTGAGAAGTATGTCAACACCATCAAGAAGGATGGAATAAAACACCATTGAGAAAGATGGTATCTCCACACATCTTCAAAAAAATAATATACCTAGATGCTCTTCGAGAAGGACTAGCATCCACCCAACATTGATAGTTTGCAATGGAGACTATTGTGAATCAGGGACAATTGTTCTCTAGCATTACCAGAAGGATTAGTGGATCTCATGCTATTGAGAATAACGAATTATGGAATGGTACATCATTCTAGGTTTTCGTATGAAGTAGTACGTGAGGGTTCTCGTGAATCGTTAACCAGTTATGGAGTTGCCAACAAGAAATCAAGACTAGAGAGCTAGTATTTGGGGTTGGAAGGTCTAGTAGTAGATGGTATGGGTAGCATTACCATCAACCAAGGTGTGAGATACATGGTTTTGAAGCCAAAGTATTGGCGGACCATGATAACACCTTAGATGAAGGTCAATAATCAAGGACTAACATAGCTACACTATCTCTAGCATGGGCCTAAAGGCTTAACCATGAATTAAAAATTGGGTCAGTGGACCATTAGGACAAGAATATGATCATAGATCTAGTCCTCCATGCTATGAGACGAGGAGAATAATGCATCCAATCTACTAGGTGATATGGGCTTTGGAAGGGCAACCCCTTTATGAGAACCCAAAACTTGATTAGGAAAATGTGGGTCTCATAGATGGTAGTTATTTCTTTCATTTTTCCTGGTATGTAGGCCTGTGCAATTTTTTTTTTAATTCCTTCTGTCTGACTATGCCTTATTACCCTAAAATTTTCCTTTGTTCCTATTATATCCTCTATAATGACCACCATCCCTATATTTATTATCTAGGTATTTTCTTTTCTTAGGTTCTTCCTTCTCAAATTTTTGGTAATAAACTTTTGTATTTTTTTGGCTAATTTTTCAAGCATGTGTAAAATTTTTGGGTTTTATTTTGCCAACAGGAGTTCCAATTTCGGTATGAATCCCATTAAAAATTTATGAGTTTTTAACTCTTCTCACTTATCATACTCTGTTGAATATTTCAAAAGTTGGACAAATATTTAATAATATTCAATTATAGACATATTTTGTTGGTGCAAGTTGGTGAATTCAATGTAATTTTCAATTATAGACATATTCTATTGGTGAAAGTTGGTGAATTCAATGTACTTCTCAATGTAGAATTGTGGTGTAAGGAATTAATCCTTAAATTATCTCTCAAATACATCCCAAGGGATTTCAGTAGCTTCTTTCTAACTCGTTTTCTTGTAAGTCGTCCACCAATCTCTGGCAGGACCTGTTAAGTGAGCCACTACCCATGTAGTTTTGGATTCTACACAAAGGGGTTGAATAGAGAAATACCTCTCAAATTCACTTGGACTTCACCATCTCCCTTTCCATCAAACTTGGAAATATCTAGTTTCTTAATCTCTTTCTTCAATTCTATGCTAACCTTCCTACTCAAAGATCCTTCAGTAAAATCACTTATCCTTTTTGACTCCTTACTTTTAGTCATATTTTCAATTACCTTCTATTGTTGTGCAATAATTTCCTATTGTTGGGACATCTAACCCCTCTTTTGTTCCATATGTTCACTCATTTTATCCCTTTGCATCTCCATTTGTTCCCTCTCTTGATTCACTTGTTCTTGCATTAGCTGAATCAATCTTATCATGTTCTCATAATTCTCTTGCAGCTATTGGCTCCTTCTCTTGTATTATAACATATCGAGGTACTTCAGCTATTTATACCCATTCCAACTCCCTCGTGATTCATCATAGTCCATTCCTCGGGACTTTTGCAATCTCCTCTTGCATATTAGCACTTGCTATTTTTGAGGTCCCTACCACACATAGTGATTCAATAGTTCAATTTTATAACCTAGGATTTTTGTAGGCTCTGATAACATTTGTAAAAACCCAGGTCTACTCACCTGGTTTTCAAAAACACAATTACAAAAGTTTGATTTATCAATACACAAATGACATATATTGACATAAGCATACCCAAATTTATATTACTACTTAGGCATAGATGTTTACACTCCAAGATATATTACCACTACAGTCAAAATCTTGAGTGCTTGAGAATAGCCAACTTCATGTAACTAACTACCATTTATGAGACCCACATTTTCCTACTCGAGTTTTGGGTTCTTGAAAAGGAATTGCCCTTATAGAGCCCCTGGAAGAGTGGATGCATTAATCTTCCAGTATCATAGCATGAAGGACTAGATTTATGATCCTATTATTGTCCTAATGGTCCACTAACCTAATTTTTAATTCATGGTTAAGCCATTAGTATCATGCTAGAGTTAGCATAGCTATGCCAATGCCTGATTATTGACCTTCATCTAAGGTGTTATCAAGGTCCACCAATATTCTAGCTTTCGAATGAGGTTTCTCAGACCATGTATCAGTTGACGGTAATGCTACCCATACCATCTACCACTGGACCTTCCAACCCCAAGGATCATCTCTTTAGTCTTGAGTTCTTGGTGGCAATTCTACAACTGGTTAATGATTCATGAGAACCCTCATGTGCTACTTTGTATGAAAACCTAGAAAAATTTCCCATTTCATCATTCGTTACTGTAAATAGCATGAGATCCACTGATGCTTCTCGTAATTCTAGAGAATTATTTTCCCCGATTCACAATAGCCACCACTACGAACTACCAGATTTGGGTGGATTCTAGTCCATCTCGAAGAGCATCTAGGTATATTATTTTTTTGAAGATTTGTGGAGATACCATCCTTCTCGATGGTGTTGACATCCTTATCTATGTTTTATTTTTTCCTTCTCAAAGGATTATAATAGCTTTTTTTGGAGCATTGGTCATATACTTATGAATATTAGATTACGAATTTCTAATTGAGGATATCTTAAAACTTTTTTATAGCAGATTTTGCTTTTTGAATAGTATACAATCTACAATTAAATTTCCTAATTAAACCTTGCTCTTTTATTTGAAGATCACTAATTTATTTAAATATATACGAAAAGGTCTCAAATATATTCGTATGTAAATATCCTTTATTGCAAAAAGAAAAATCTTTAGCACGTAAATAATACTATAAAAACTCAAATATTATTAGTCCTACCCTATCTTATAACAATAAAATTTGTTGCAACATTTGGATATTAAACTATAATATCTAGTTTTATTAATTATGGTTCATACTATTGGTAAACTCTAATTTTGGAATAAGTACACATTTTTTTAAAAGGGTCACTTATTCGATTTTTAGGCTACTCGACTAGAGATACATTTTAAAATGGAAGACTACTCAACTAGAGCTACATTTTAAAATGGAATATGGCAAATTTCAAATCTTTATTGCTACACGAGTTGAACCCTACCATTATCTCTATGTACATTTACCTATGAAACCAGTAAACCGCCATCTAAAATAAAGTTTTCTTTAAATACTCTAAATTAATCTATGAAAAGTATGAATTTCATATATAAAGAAAAGAGTAGTCTTATGTCAATTAAAAATCAACTAAAACATTATAAAACATTATATAAATCTTTATCCATTACCGAAATTTCTAAACTTAAAAATTGATATGTATTATCTTTGAAATAAGCTATAAAAAAACCAATGTTTACATAAATCCTTAATGTTCGAGCACATCATGACTTCCTTCAAAGAAACTCAAGAGAAATTACATTTAGATTTGATATCTACGAATAGCCCTATCTTATGTTGATTAAAATATTCTTTTGAATTAAACATGACTATTAACACTATGCCAATAAACAAATGATATAGCAAACTTCAACTTAGTAATTCCAATGTTGAGCGATAGACACCCAACATCCGAAATTTCTATATTAAAGGTTCTAAGACATCGTGGAACTTGGTGATATTATTTGATTTCAATAAGGATGACTACTCATCTCTATTTTTTTCCTATAAAATTGTTAAAGGCTTTGACTTTATTTACATTGCAACATAACACAAATATGACGAACCCATCTATTGGTCCATGAAGAAAAACATTTATCGGGAAAAAGTTATATGAAGATCTAGTTTACTTGCTACTAAACGAGGTCTAGTATGAATTTCACAAAGAAGGTTTCGTAAAGTCCTCTATCCACGAAACAATCTTGTTTTTGTTATATCACTAAAAAATTTAATTGAATTGTTAAACAAGTTTATCACCAACGATTCAAAGTTTAACAAGCCATTGAACCATTCTATTATAAAATAAAATCCACAACAAATGTATTCTAATTTTCAAAGAGCTTCCTCTAAAAAAATAACGGTTACGTCAATAGATTTTGGTTTCCTATGGAAAAGGAAGTTGTTAGTAGGGATGCCAACTTAAAAATACATACCATGGATGAAATAGAAATGTCATCTATAACGAAAGTAAAGAAACCAAACATAATATTCATCACATATTTGACAACATAAGGAAAAATATTAAAATTTAATCCAATCATTCTTACTCCAGTAGGCCTCTCTAAAATCCTATCATTCGTTAAAAAGATAATTTATAATATATAATTCTTGCTATGAAATAAACAAAAATTCAGTATAACAACATAACATAAATTTTGCATTTTTACATATTTTTGGCTTAACAGAGGACTGTTAAAAGGAAATGTTTAAAAGGTAGAATGTAAAGCACGACTGCCTCATTTATTTTTTCTAAATTTTAAATTAATAAATCTCCAATATGCATTGCATATCATCCCATTGAGTTTGTACATTTTGTGAAATTCTCTAGACACCCCATGATGGTGTGAGACAATTAGGTGCAACGTATTGGGTCCAAACAAACTTCACACTCTAAATGCAATCGCTAGAATCGTAGTGAAAAAGTAGATACTATATATATTTTAAAATTTACTTGTCTACTCATCATTATACCAAATGACCATACACACCCAATTCAAATATTACCAAATATACCATATCTTGTTTGTACAATAGAATTTTCCTCACTCGATATCCTCTTTTCTAGGATAGAAAACACACTCACTTATACAATTGTAGAGAAAAGGATCTACACAATTCCAAAGCATATCCCAACTTAGCTCGATATATTATTTTTAAAGGAATTGAAAGCTTGTTTTATGTGACATGTAAGGCTTCTCATGCAAGCACCCAAGACTTGTCATGGCGCCATATTTTTTTCTAATACATAAATATTATTGCCACTTATTAACTTATTTTGTATGTATTTAATTTATTACTAATTTTTTCTCTTCTCTATATTTATAATTATATATATATAATTATATATATTAAAGAAAATATTAATATAAAATATAAACCTACACACATTCAACATGCTAGACCAAATATGCACATAATGCAATTATCGAAATGCAACAACAGACAACATGCATTCATAGGTAGGATGCTCCTATATGCTTTTCATTTTTGTGGGCTTCCATGTACCCATGAGCCATGGTGCATTAAGCATGACATCATATCCCACCTTACCTGACGTTTTCAACCACTGTCTCCATCAGGGGTGGGTGTTATTTTGGTCCAGTTCACTTGCTACAGATTGGTAACCTATATCTATGTTCACAAACATTTTCAATAGTATCACATTCTTCCATAAAAATGGTATAAAAATAGTGGGGATATTACATTCTTCCCCACCGTAATTTAACACATTCCCGATGTTAGTCAACATAATTTGCAATATTCAAAATACTTGAACATATGTAAGTTATGTATTAAATTTAAATTTGCATTCATTATAATCATCAACATATCATAACATGAATCATAAATCCAAAATATACGTATTAACATACCAAATATTTAAATGTTCATTTGAATGTTAGTTTTCAAACAAAAATGGAAATTGTCTTTTCATTTTTGCCACATCTTCCCATGTGGCATTCCTCTTTGAGTAGAGATCTCACTGGACTCTACATTGGTCAACGATTATTTTTATTAACTGCTTAGTCCTATATTCCAAAATTTTGATAGGTCAAACCTCAATGAGTTGTAGGTCCGATGTCTGTAAATGAGAAAAATCCAATATATGATATGGTTTAGCTGCATATTTACAAAGTAGAAACACATGGAAGACTATGAATCTTAGACAAATTAGATGGCATGGCAAGCTTATATACAATAGGATTAATTTTGGTAGTGATCTCAAATGGACCAATGAATATGAGGCTAAGTTTGGTATACTTTATGGAGCTTTTGGTTGGTTTGACTCTTAGAAAGTCCTTATCGCCAATAACAAACTCTCTAGGAGTTCTTTTTAGGTTAGAATATCTCTTGGCTTCTTGAAGTTGCTAGCATATTTCATTTAATTGGACCTCCATTCTCTTTACAGCATTAGGACCGATCATTTCTTGATCATCCAGATTGTCCCATGTTAAAATGTTCTACACTTGCACCCATACAAGGCTTCAAAAGGTGCCATGCCCAACGTGGTATGATAGCTATTATTATATGCAAATTCCACCAGGATAAGATAATCCTCCCACTTATTCTGATGGTCCATACATTACATACGTACCATATCCTCCAGCACTTGATTGACCCTCTTGTTCTGCCTTTTCATCTCAAGATGATAGGTTGTGATGATATTAAGCTTTGTGTCCCATGCTTAGTGCAAAGCTTACCAAAATTTAGAGGTAAATCATGAATCTCTATCAGAGATGAATGGAAACCATGCAACCTCATGATTTCTCGAGCAAATTTGTGTGCTATAAGCTCACTCTGCCACCTAATTTGTCTAATATCCACAGTGTCTTCCATGCTTGTAAATATGTAGCTCACCCATCTCATATACTAGATGTTTTTCATTTACAAACATTGAACCCGCAACTCATTGAGGTTCACCTTCTCAAAATTATGGGATATAGGACTAATTGGTTAAGAAAAATAACCGTTGACCAGTGTAGAGTCTAGTGGGATCTCTACTCAGAGAGGAACGCAACATGGGAAGATGTGGTGGAAATGAAAAGACAATTTCCATTTTTGTTTGAAATTTAACATTCAAATAAACATTTGAATATTTGATATCTTAATACTTATATATTTTGGATTTATGATTTATGTTATGATATGTTGATGATTATAATGAATGCAAATTTTGATTTAATACATAAATTATGGTTGGTTGTATGTATAAAGTATATTTTGAATATTGCAAATTATGTCGACTAACACAAGGACTATGTTAAATTTTGGTGGTGAATAATGTAATATCCTTACTATTTGTTTACCATTTTTATGGAAGAATCTAATATTACTAAAAGTGTTTGTGAATGTAGGTACAGGTTACCAATCCGTAGCAAGTGAACTAGACCATAAGAACACCCATTCTAGGGGATATAGTGGTTGAAAACGTCAGGTAATGTGGGATATGATGTTGTGCTTAATGCACCATGGCTCATGGGTACATGGAAGACACCAAAATGAAAATAATATAGGAGCATCTTGCTTGTGAATGCATGTTGTCTGATTTTGCATTTTGATAATTGCATTATGTGTATAGTTGGTCTAGCATGTTGAGTGTATGTTTATATTTTATACTAATTTTTTCTTTATATATATATATATATTATATTATAAAAATAGAGAAGGGAAAACATTAGTAATAAATTAAATACATACTGAAATCATGAGGATATGAAAACAAAAAGGAAAATGCCAAGCACGATGCGTGTAGAACCAAACTTAACACTAAAAGCCTATGTATTGAAAAATGCATGAAAGGAAAGAACATAGACGAATCGACACAAGATAAAAGCAATATGAAATATGCTGCCCTTTTTATTGATATGCTTTCAAAGTCGTGTTACAATACGTCTCCTTCCTTTTTAGGGGATAGGAGCGTCAAATATGTTTCTTATCACATCCATGATTAGCAATCCTTCTTCCGCGTGCCCACATGTAAGATGGGCGGACCAAAACGTCGCCGCCACTTGTGTATATGATTTTTGACTCGTTCCTGCTCCTCTTATGTCGAAGACCTGCATTCAAGAAAATAGAAAAGATTAGTAGCACCTACAGATAGAATAAAACATGTGTTTCCCAAGGCCTACTGTTAGTGTATGCATGAAAATATTAAAACGATGACCGAATAACATCAGAACAACCTGCAAATTTGACATAAGCATGAATAGGTTACTAGGAGACAACTGCAAAAAGAACATTCAGGAAATTCCTCACAGATTTGTATTCGCTCTGAGGTGGGACGAATTAACCTGCAATAAATTATTAGAAAGCACCCTCTTCAATGTCCTATCTTGGAAACTCCAAATGACCTACAAAGTTAGGTTTTAGCTAATTGGGGGTGTTTTGGAAAGACCCGAAGGTCATATTTCTCCAATTTGGCCTCTATCACCTAGATTTTGATGATGCCATCTACAAGTTAGTAAATGCGAGAAATGACAAAAACCTGGTCAAAATTGCTCAGAATGAAGTGAAATTTAAACTACGACCTATTTAAATAACCTAGAATAAGATGCAAAAAGAAAAGAAATGAAATATGCCACAAATTTCTATTCATCCCAAGGCAGGGCGTTTAGAACTGTGACAGCTTGGGGAGTGCTCGGGGGCAGGACACCCACTGTTTGGGACTTTGTTTCGACACCAATCCACTTAGGATGGGTCCAAAACCTCTTATGGGGTGTTTTCAACAAATTTTGTGGAATATTGTGGCCAAATGTTTAGGTTTGGGCTTAGATTTGCGCTTCCAATAACCAGATATCAAGGATGTGAAAGGCACGAAATCAAAAGGTATGTGTGTGGATGTAAAATGGCAGCACTTCGTTGCTCAAAATGCTACCTTTATCTATCCCTTTTGGGTGAGAAAACTCACCAATTTATAGACCTAGGGTCTCTCTGTTTGAATTGCGCATGCGAGGGCGCCACTTGAGTTGCATGTCCTATTTTGAGAAAAATATTATTCCCAGATTTAGAATCTCCTTGCATGAGGCCTCCAAAATTAAAGACATGCATGACTGAAGTATATCTCCTTGATTTGAAGTCATTCCTCACAATTGCATGGCTTGAAGTTGCAGTTAACTGGCGGACTTGTCGAGGTTTGACTTTTTTGCCAGTCAAACCTGCTATTCGCCCCACCCTGGAGCGATTGCTTAATCGTCCCTGGGTGGGACGAATACCAGTTTGTATTCATCCCAGGGTGGAGGCGAGTAGAGAGCAAAGTGCCAAAAAGGTGCCAAATTGACCTTTGACCTTCCAAACTGCTTTTGGGAGTGGTTAGGACCATTGTTTAACCTCTGGGGGCTGCCCTGGGGGCTGTGTGTGTCAATGCGATCAGTGCTTGTTGTCACATAATCGGCTTGGTGCTATTTTGGTGTCTACAGATGCCCCTCAAATGGTATTTTGACTCATCAAAGTGGCCTCCCTCTCAGTTCTAGAGGGTCTCAAAGGCAAAACTTGATAAGGTCACGAAGACCTATCTCGCACCAAGGGATTATGCCTCTCATATGGTTCCACTCTTTGGGTGCGAGGGGTTGGAACCCTCTCAGAAGGGTTATGAATTAGCTCATCTATTTGGCGTTGAATGTGCTCCTTGCTAAGGCAGTATAGGAACTCTAGCTGCTGCTAATCTTGCTCAAGCCGCATGATATGGGCTTGGCGGGCAGCATGTCTGGCGACTGCCAGGTCAATTTGTTTCTCCATATTGACCCTTGGAGGCCTGGATGCCTCTCCTATGCATTTACCTTGGTCACGATGATCCGAGATCTCAATGGGTTGCTTCCCTCTATCGAGGTTGGCGGCATTTACCCGAGGCTCTGGCCTTAGTGGGTGACCATGGTACATAGCGGGTGTGGAAGTGCATGGCTCCCATGCTGTACATTGCTCTCAAGGAATATAATGGTCTTCCTCATGCTCCCTTTCGTATGTGTGAAAGGGGTGGGTGGAGTTAGCTCGCCCTGCTTGAAGAGCCCTACACTCTGGGGTTTGTCTATTGGTTCTAACAGTGATGGGGGGCAAAGGATGGATGCCATAGTCATGTGGCCTCTCCTCATGGACATTATGCCACTCTAGCACTTCATCACACGGTGGCCACTCGTATCGAGATTCTAAGGGAGATTTCTTTTCTATGTTGAGTGCCACGTGTAAGGATTCTTCCTGAAAGGGGCTATGATGAACGAGGGTGTCCCCCAAATGGGTGTCTCTATAGTTCCACTTTGACATGGAATGACACGGACTCTCTTGTGGGTCAGGCTGCCAAGGTGGTATGACCAAGTCCTTAGGGCTATAGCGAAGGCGACTTGTGCCCCCTTGTACACTTTTCGTAGCTTCTGCCCTTGATTGGGCTTGGCTACGGGTGTACACCATGGTATTGTTTTTCTACAAGGTAAATAGATTTTTATCTCTCTTATGATTTTTTATGCTACACTAAACAGAAAAGAGCACATACATACACAAACAGTGATTATCTCGTTTAAATATTGAGTGTGTCCTAAACCTGGTTTAGTGTGTTTTTTTTTTTTTTTTTTTTTTTGAAGGTTTTTGTAAAGAACATTTAAATGCAAAATGAGGGCTCTTATGACTCCAAAAATTGGTTTCCCCTTCGATATACCATTGTTAGGCCGATATACCAACCTCTCTATATACCCGCCCTTACATGAGGGAAACTATAGGTATGTGAGAGCAGATGGTACATGGAACATAGGTGGTACGGAAGGGGAATTGCCCTGTTTATGACACCTACCATAGAAGACTTATCCTCGCATGCTGGGAATCACCCCAACTACACTCGGTTAGCTTTCATCAGGATTTATGTCTAGCAACAATAGCGATCGGGGTTTATGAATGCAAAATTCAAGCCAAGGTGGTGATGAAATCCACCGTTGGTCTTGATCAAGGGCTGGGGTTTTACGACCAGCTCCTTGGTGTTTAATTTTCCATGTGGTGTGTGGGGTTATTTTTATTTTGCATGTAACAAAATAAACATGCAGCAAAACATTTTCTATGCATGCAAAAAAAAGAAACCAAAAAAACAGAAAAACTGAAGACAGAAAATGACAGAAAAAGTGCAGAATTCTTACCTCTTCTCTTCTCAAATCTGTCGGTCCTGAGTTTTTGCACGAAAACTTCATAGACAGGAATTCATCCCGGGGTGGAATGAATTACAAGACTGTATTCATCTTAGGATGGGACGAATTCCCATTCGTCCTTGGGTGAGATGGATTACAGCTTTGTATTCGCCCTCTGATGGAACGAACAGCAGTTAGCGTAAGAAAATGTGGTACCTGCAAGCAAAAACAACCAAGTTTGGATCAGATCTCTGATCTTAAAAATATAGGACAAGGTCCCACTGTGATTTCCACTAGAAGCATGAGGATACAGAAGCAAAAGGGAAAGCGAATATGCAAAAGCTTCCATAGGAAGGGAAGCTTTAATAGGAAGGGAAAGCTTCCATAGGAAAGTGAAAGCTTCCATAGGAAGGGAAGCTAAATGCTAGAAACTTGAAAGTGCAATGAAGAGAGGGAAAAGCATGAGTGAATCAAAATGAAACAAAATGTGAATAAAGAAGACAACCCTTTTTATTGATATGTTTCACAACTCGGTTACAATGCGCATCCTCCCCTTCAAAGGGCTAGGAGCGTTTAAGCATGCGTTCTCGTTACATCCATGGGTGCCTTTCCTTCTTCCGCATGCCCACATGTAAAATGGGCAGACCAAATGTCACCGCCACTTGCGTTGATGAGTCTTGATTCAAAAGGAAAGCTTCCATAGGAAGGAGGCCAAATCCTAGAAACTTGAAAGGAACAGAAATGAAGAGAACGGAAAAAAAGCATGAGCGAATCCCAAATGAAACAAAATGTGAATAAAGAATGACAACTTTTTATTGATATGTCCAAATGCTCTAAAAATTGGACAAGGGCAATTTTCTCACCCCGTTCAAGACACCACCAGGAAGGCCCTACAAAAGAAAGTCTAGGAAATTCCTCACCAATTTGAATTTGCTCCAAGGTGGGACAAATTCACTTGCAACAAAACATCGAAAAGGTACTATCCCAATGTCCTACCTAGGAAGCTCCAAAAGACTTACAAACTTGGGGTTAGCTTATTGGGAGCATTTTGGGAAGACCCAGATGGTCATATTTTCCCAATTTAGCCTCCATCAATGGGAATTTGATGATGCTACCTGTAGGTTAGTAGAAGCGAGCAAGGATAGAAATATGGTCGAAATTATTCAAAATGAGATGAAATTCAAATGACAACCTATCTAAGCATCATAGAATTGAATGCAAAAATGAAAGAAAATAATTCTACCACAAAATTCCCATCACTCCAAAAGGGGGCAATTAGGATTGTGACAGTGTGGGAGGGGGGGCACCCATGGGGCAGGCCGCTCACCGTTTGAGGCCTGATTTCGACACCAATCCACTTGGGATGGGTCCAAAACCTCTTGTGTGGTATTGTCAACAAATTTGGTGGGATATTGTGGCCAAATGTCAAGTTTTGGGCTCGATATTCATCCTCCCAATAGTCACCCAATGACCTCCCCTCTAAAGGAGATCAAGGATGTGAAAGGCGCAAATCCAAAAGGTGTGATTGCACAAATCCAATTCAGGGAGGAATCTCCTTCCCCCTGGGAAGGCATGATTGCCAAGTGGCGCCTCTGCATGCCCATTTCAAGAGACCTCCAGGTCTATAAATTGGTGAGTTTCCTCACCCCAAAATATAGAGAGAAGGAGCATTTTAGAGCAACGAAGTGCTGCCATTTTATTTACATACCTCACACCTTTTGGATTTGCGCCTTTCACATCCTTGATCTCCTTTAGAGGGGAGGTCATTGGGTGACTATTGGGAGGACGAATCTTGAGCCCAAAACCTGACATTTGGCCACAATATCCCACCAAATTTACCGACAATACCACACAAGAGGTTTTGGACCCATCCCAAGTGGATTGGTGCCGAAATCAGGCCTCAAACGACGGGCGACCTGCCCCATGGGCGCCCCCCTCCCACACTACCACAATCCTAATCGCCCCCTTTCGGAGTGATGGGAATTCCATGGTAGACTTGTTTTCTTTCATTTTTGCATTCAATTCTATGATGCTTAGATAGGTTGTCATTTGAATTTCGTCTCGTTTTGAACAATTTTGACCATATTTCTATCTTTGCTCGCTTCTACTAACCTACAGGTAGCATCATCAAATTCCTATTGATGGAGGCTAAATTGGGAAAATATGACCATCTGGGTCTTCCCAAAATGCCCCCAATTAGCTAACCCCAAGTTTGCAGGTCTTTTGGAGCTTCCTAGGTAGGACATTGGGACAGTACCTTTTCGGCATTTTGTTGTAGGTGAATTCGTCCCACCCCAGAGCGAATTCAAATTGGTGAGGAATTTCTCGACTATTATTTTTGTAGGGCCTTCCTGGTGGTGTCTTGATGCCCCTATCCAATTTTTAGAGCATTTGGACCTATTTTAGTCATAGTTTAATTCATTTTCTCATTCACTTATCGTAGGCTTGGGGATTGCATGCTTTGTTTTATCCGCAGGTGCTACTGACCGTTTCTTGTTCCTTTGAACGTAGGGTTTGGACATCGGAGGAGCAGAGAGGAGTCAAGACTCATCAACGCAAGTGGCGGTGATGTTTGGTCCACCCATTTTACATGTGGGCACGCGGAAGAAGGAAAGGCACCCATGGATGTAACGAGAACGCATGCTTAAACGCTCCTAGCCCTTGGAAGGGGAGGATGCGCATTGTAACCGAGTTGTGAAACATATCAATAAAAAGGGCTGTCTTCTTTATTCACATTTTTTTCATTTTGATTCGCTCATGCTTTTCCCTCTTTTCATTGCACTTTCAAGTTTCTAGGATTTAGCGCTAAGTCCGGTTCTGTTTGCATCGCGTATTCGCTTTCCTTTTTTCTTCCGTATCCTCGTGCTTCCAGTGGCGATCATGGTGGGACCTTGTCCTCTATTTTTAAGATCAGATATCTGATCCAAACTTGGTTGTTTTTTGCTTGCAGGTACCGCGTTTTCATACGCTGACTGTTGTTCGTTCCATCAGAGGGCGAATACAGAGCTGTAATTCGTCTCACCCAGGGACGAATGGGAATTCATCCCACCCTGAGATGAATACAGTCCTATAATTCATTCCACCCTAGGATGAATTCCAGTCTATGAAGTTTCTAGGCAGAAACTCAGGACCGACAGATTCGGGCAGAGAAGAGGTAAGGATTCTGCACTTTTTCTATCATTTTTTGTCTTCAGTTTTTCTATTTTTCTGGTTTCTTTTTTTTGCGTGCATAGAAAATGTTTTGCTGCATGTTTATTTTGTTCCATGCAAAATAAAAAGAACCCCACACACCACGTGGAAAATTAAACACCAAGGAGCTGGTCATAAAACCCCAGCCCTTTGATCAAGACCAACGGTGGATTTCATCACCACCTTGGCTTGAATTTTGCATTCATAAACCCCGATCGCTACTATTGCTAGACGTAAATCCTAACGAAAGCTGACCGAGTGTATCTGGGGTGATTCCCAGTGCACGAGGATAAGTCTTCTATGGTAGGTGTCATAAACAGGGTGATTCCCCTTTCGTATCGCCTATGTTCCACGTACCATCTGCTCTCACGTACCTATAGTTTCCCTCACGTAAGGGCGGGTATATAGAGAGGTTGGTATATCGGCCTGGCAATGGTATATCGAAGGGGCGACCAATTTTGGGAGTCATAAGAGCCCTCATTTTGCATTTAAACGTTCTTTACAAAAACCTTCAAAAAAAAAAAAAAACACACTAAACCAGGTTTAGGACACACTCTCAATATTTAAACGAGATAATCACTGTTTGTGTATGTGTGTGCTCTTTTTTGTTTAGTGTAGCATAAAAAATCATAAAAGAGATAAAAATCTATTTAGCTTGTAGAAAAACAATACCATGGTGTACACCCGTAGCCAAGCCCAATCAAGGGCAAAAGCTGCAAAAAGTGTACAAGGGGGCACAAGTCGCCTCCGCTATAGCCCTAAGGACTTGGTCATACCGCCTTGGCGGCCTGGACCACAAGAGAGTCCGCGTCATTCCATGTCAAGGTGGAACTATAGGGACACCCCTTTGGGGGACACGCCCATTCATCATAGCCCCTTTCAGGAAGAATCCTTACACGTGGCACTCAACATAGACAAGAAAGCTCCCTTAGAAGCTCGATACGAGTGGCCACCATGCGATGAAGTGCTAGAGCGGCATAGTGTCCATGAGGAGAGGCCACATGACTATGGCATCCCTCCTTTGCCCCCCATCACTATTAGAACCAATAGACAAACCCCAGAGTGCAAGGCTCTTCAAGCAGGGCGAGCTAACTCCGCCCACCCCTTTCACACATATGAAAGGGAGCATGAGGAAGACCATTATATTCCTCGAGAGCAATGTATAGTGCGGGAGCCATGCGCTTCCACACCCGCTATGTACCATGGTCACCCACTGAGGCCAGAGCCTCGGGTAAATGCCACCAACCTCGATAGAGGGAAGCGACCCATTGAGATCTCGGATCATCGCGACCAAGGTAAATGCATAGGAGAGGCATCCAGGCCTCCAAGGCTCAAGATGGCAGAACAAATTGACCTAGCAGTTTCCAGACATGCCACCCACCAAGCCCAGATCATGCGGCTTGAGCAAGATCAGCAGCAGCTAGAGCGCCTATACCGCCTTAGCAAGGAGCGCATTCAGCGCCAAATAGATGAGCTGCTTCATAACCCAGCTGAGAGGGTTCCAACCCCTCGCACCCAAAGAGTGGAACCATATGAGAGGCATAATCCCTTGGTGCGAGATAGGTCTCCGTGACCTTATCAAGTTTTGCCTCCGAGACCCCCTAGACCCGAGAGGGAGGCCACTCCCCGGAACAACGATGGGTACCCTCCACGGGGACCCACCCAGGGTCATAGGTCTCGCCCAGAGACTCCTCAGGAAGTTTACGAGGAGTATGAACAAGAAGCAGAGCGGGTCGAAACGCCCTACCAAGGCGGAGGGGTTGCTATCCGGCCACCCCCCATAGGCCTCAAGTCTCCCACAACCCACAATGGGAGCAAACTAAAGAGGAAGAGATTAAATCTTTCGATGCATACAAAGCACTGCTAGAGCGTTTGGAGTCTATGGAAACCAAAGCTTCTGGGCCCCAAAAGCCCACGTTACGCCAACTCCGCAGTCATCCTGTGCATCCGTCAGTGCCTGCACCCCCTTACCCCGAACACTTCAAGCTGCCTTAGTTGGCAATCTTTAAGGGTGAAGAGGATGCCCAAGAGCATGTGACCAGATTCCTGAGCCAATGTTTTGGCATTCAGGACAATGATGCATTGTTGCTAAGAACATTTATAACCACATTCGTGGGCCCTGCCTCGGATTGGTTCACTCAGTTGTCGAAGCACAACATCAATAACTTGGATCAGTTAGTGGATGCGTTCCTCGAATGCTTCACCTTCAACACCAAGAAGAAGGCATCACTAAGTGACCTGGCCAGCCTCAGGCAGTATGAGGAAGAGACCATGGCGGCCTACGGGAATCGATGGAGGACTCTACTTTCCAAGCTACCCTACCTCCCTCCTATGTCCGACCTTACACAAATGTTCTCACGAAGTTGTTTGAGATCGATCTCTATGCTATTGTAGCTGCAGCAATATGCCACCTTAGAGGAAGCTCTGGCGCAAGCCAGAATTATTGAAGAGATCAAGATACAGGATGGCGAGATTGCCAAACCTAAGAAGAAAGAATGGAACAAGAACACAAAAATAGGGACTACGCAACAAAAAACCCGCTGCGGTTAATCAAGTTGCTATAAATGTCCCTAAGCCTGCACAAGAAATACAACCTCAAAAGGCTAACTATCAGGCAGTGCCTCCTAATAATTATGAAAGAGAAAACCAAAAGCAGGAGCAAAATTAGTAGCGTCACCCTAGGCGACAGTACACACCTTATACAGAGTCTAGAGACTCCCTATTTGACCGCTTGTCAGTGGCAAACTTGATCAACCTTCCAGAGATTCAAACCATAGATCCCAACGCCCCCAAGCCTAAGGGGTATAGGGAGGACTTGTATTGTAGGTTCCACAAGCGGAGGGGACATGACCTGAATGCATGTTGGAAGTTCAAAGGATTGATACAAGACCTGATTGACAATAAGACGTTGGCAGTGGACAACCCCGTAGCGCCAAACAACCAACAGATGGGAGTTTTCAAAGACCCCTTGCCTGCCCATGAGGCACAGGCAAAACCCCTTCAAGTCAATGAGGTGCAACAAAATTGCCCCATGCAAGGGTATGTAGGAATGATAAGCATAGTGACTAGGAACAAGAGATACCCAGGAGTTGCCCCCGAGGCAGCCACAAGAGAGGTTCCATCGATGTCACAACCTCAACAGCACCCTATGCAGCTACCTCCGCCTAGACCCACGGCCATGATTCGGACCAAACTCACGCAGAGTTTGAGGACCACGTCGGCTAGGCTCTCCATATACGAGCTTATACAACAATCAACACCCCATCGGGAAGCTCTAATGGAGATATTGAAAGCCATCGAGTTGCAGCCCCATGAAGCGAATTCCTTCAACAATTTTGTGGGACATGTCAAATGATGCACGGAGCCAGTCATCACCTTTCGAGAGGATGAAGTTAAATCAGTGTCTGATGACATGGCAGATCCACCCCTGCACGTTATCGCATGGGTCAATGGGATCCCGTATAAGAGGGTGTTGATAGACACTGGCTCGTCCAGTAACATCATTACCACAGCAGCATTGAAACATCTGAAGTTGCCAGCCTCTCACATCATGACTTCCACCTATACACTGCGAGCATTCAATGATGCGATATGCTCGACAGTCGACACAATTGTCCTACCCATTCAGGTAGGACAAAAGATGATACCTACATTGTGCCATATTTTGGAAGGCGAGATGGCTTATAACATCTTGCTAGGGCGGCCATGGATCAAGGACATGAAGTGTGTCCCTTCGATAGCTCATCAGTGTTTGAAGTATACATTTGAAGGGGAAGTACATGTAGTCCCGGCGGACTTAGAACCCTTCAAATATTGCAATGCGGTGCAGCTGATGCCGCAATCGACCCTCCCATCGATGCACTTGGATTTTTAGTTAAATCCATCTAGACAGGGTCCGATGCCGCAAGCACCACTGGTGATAAATCCATCAAAACCCCAGCCAGGTACATCTTCATCGTCCGGTCCTTCACCAACAATGCCACCTATCATGGCTAAATAGAAGGACAAAGGGAAGCAAACCCTGGAAGAGGCTCAACCCCTAGAAGAGGCGCTGCCAACAGTATCAACCATCTCTACCGAAGAGATGCCTAGCACAATGGAAGTTGAGGCTCCTAGTTCACCCAACATGGAGTGGACTCAGGAAGAGCTTTCATTCCCTCCCTCTCAATCGCCAACAATTACTGTTGAAATGGCCAGTACGGGCCTAGGGGAGTATCTAGTGTGGAATGTTGTAGCAACGACCACGCTAGAGTCCATGCAAGACATGGGGAGACCTCGCCTCCCCATCGGTACAATTGTTCCTTTAGGCTACCCGCCAAACCAGAAAAATTTTGTGTATGGGGGCCTTGATCATGGTACTGAGCCATGCATGCAAGAGGACGAAGATGAAGAGCCTTTTGTAGAAGATGTCAACTATCTGTCTAACCTGAACTTCGCTCTAAGATATCTTGGCCAATGCAATTGGCATGGATACGGGCTAGGCAGGTATGAGCAAGGAGTGCGTGTCCTTTGCCAGCCAAGATACCAAATGCCTTATGACAAGTCGGGAGTAGGGTTCAACCATCCCCTGCCCTTGGACATCTTGGTGGAAAACATGCAAGGCCTAGGGATAGGCAACAAGGGTGGATTGGCATCAGATCCTTATGTCAACCCAAACACAACGTATACATTGGGAGATTACCTCCCATGGTCAACAACCACCCTTGTTAACCTCAATAACCCTTCTCCTTTGCTAGAGAGAGGCGAAAGTTCGGGGACTCACTTTCAAGGAAGGTATAAATAGTGTCAAGAGGGATCTTCGGAGGATGAATCATAATATGAACCAGCATCATATGATCCCTTCGAATCCGATAGTGATCACTCACAAGTGATCCCCATGAATGACTGTCAAGAGAGCCTCTTGACAATGTTCCCTCTAGAGGCTCCAAGCGAGCCAGTGCCGCGTCAAGAGAATCAGGCCCCCCCATGGAGAGTGGAACAACCACAATGGGGCCAGATTAATTTGCTCGAGCAGGATGAGCTTGTAATGCCTCAAATAGTTGTCAGAGCCAACGAGGGCTTTTGGATCTCCGATAGTGATTACGAAGATGAAACAGAAATGACATATCTTAATCACATGCGGTAGAGGCCGCAACCATACCCCTTGGAGATTAATGACATATTTGAACAGATGGGCATAGTGCCAGGACACGAGTGGTACGTAGACCCAGCGGGGTGGGACCAAGTGTTGGATCCGCCACTCCAGGTATACGAAGAGCACCTTCCACCCCGAGACCCTAGGGTGATATCAATGTCGAGGGTAGACCCTGTCCTCCTATCAGCACATAGGGCCGATCCATTCGTGCCAATACCTCTAGAGCCAGATCCGGAGCACAGAGAACATCCAGAGTGTTCGAGTCATCACACCCATGGTAATGGAGACCAAAATCATTTCATCAACATGATCTCCATTGACTTAACCACCCCCATCCACAATCCGGCCGATCCAACATGGTCCTTGCATCTAGACATAGATGCCATTGATTGGGATCACGTCAATTCACCTCCATCCCCATCAAAGTACTGGCCTTTTGGTAAAATGCTTCATTTTACCCCAGGGACAACTCAGGATATCTTTCATGCCGAAGAGGAACCCGAGGTTCCCAACGCAGATTTAAACTCAGCAAATGATATCCATTTGATCCCAACTCCACATCAGTTGGAGGATGGATCCCACATGTCGATCGAGGAGACGACTGACGTAGACATCGGCTTGGATCCAATGAATCCACAGATCATCAAGTTGGGGGTAAGCTTATCCCCCGAAGAGCAAGCCGACTACATTGCCCTTCTCAAAGAGAAGAAGGAGGTTTTTGCATGGTCATACAGAGACATGCCGGGGCTAGATCCGTAGCTAGTCACGCATAATCTAACGCTTGATCCGAAAATCAAGCCAGTTAAGCAAAAACTACGTAAGATGCACCCAATAGTGGCCTTGATGGTCAAAGATGAATTGCAAAAGTTGTTGGATGCACAGTTTGTCATCTGCATGGATTATCCGCCATGGCTGTCCAACATGGTGCCCATCAAAAATCCTGACGGGAGGATTCGCATATGCACTAATTTTTGAGATCTAAACAAAGCGAGCCCTAAGGATGATTTCCCCTTGCCAAGCATCGACGCATTGGTAGACGCTACAACAGGTCATGAAATGCTATCCCTCATGGATGGTTTCTCGGGATACAATCAGATTCGTATCAATCCCGAGGACCAACTAAAAATGGCGTTCACAATGCCTTGGGGGACATTTTGTTATAAGGTTATGCCTTTTGGCCTTAAAAATGTTGGCGCCACCTACCAACGTGCCATGACGTACATCTTCCATGATTACATGCATAAAACTTTGGAAGATTACATGGATGATTTGTTGGCCAAGTCTCTTTTGCGCCCAGATCATCTCGATGACTTAGGCAAGATCCTCGATCACCTCATGGAACATAAAGTCAATCGAATCCCAAGAAGTGCGTATTTGGCATCACATCTGGAAAACTCTTGGGTTTCATAGTCTCAAAGTGAGGCATCGAAGTGGACCCAAACAAAGTCAAGGCAATCCTTGAAATGGTTCCCCCAACTACCATTAAGCAGCTCGAAGTCTGCAAGGAAAGGTCACGTCAATCAAGCGCTTCATAGCGTAGCTATCTGACAAGTGCCGACCCATGAACAAATTATTGCACAAGGGGGTAGCATTTCACTGGGATGACGAGTGCCAGTCAGCCTTTGATGACATCAAATGATACTTGGCTTCGCCGCCAGTATTGGCACCACCTAGACCAGGCGTGTCGTTCTACTTATACATCTCAGCTACTGAGGTGGCACTGGGTGCCATGCTCGCCCAGAAGAATGAACTTCACAAAGAACAGGCTACTTACTATCTTAGCCGCACCTTGGTCAGTTATGAACTTAACTATGCATACGTCGAGAAACTCTTCTTGGAAGTGGTGTTTGCTACCAAAAAGCTATGCCACTACATGCTGAGCAACACTACGTATGTTGTGTCTAAGGAGAATCCATTGCGGTACATGATGAGTCGTACTTATCATAGTAGTCGCACGGCGAAATGGATCATGTTGTTGATAGAATTTGACATAGAGTTTATTGGACAAAAATCCATCAAAGGACAGGTCATAGCCGATCAACTAGCAGAGGCCCCTCTCGAAGACGATCAGCCTCTAGTCATAGAACTACCCGATGATGGGGTCTTCCATGTCTCAGAATCACCAGATTCTGATGAGCCTGAGTCACAGGCCGACATAACCCTATTTTTTGATGGTTCTAAATGTGAGCAAGGTGGTGGCATGGGAATTGTATTCTTCACACCGCAAGGGGCTCCAGTGCCCCTGTCCTTTAAATTAGACTTCCCATGCACCAACAATAATGCAGAGTATGAAGCCTTGCTCATAGGTCTTCAGACAGCAATCACCATGAACATCAAACGACTGAACATCTTTGGTGATTCATTGTTAATTGTCAACCAAGTCAAAGGGGTATTCCAATGTAAATGCCCTGTTCTGCAAGCTTACAAAGCCCTTGTGGACAAATTCCTAGCGAAGCTTGAGTGGTACGACATCGAGGCACTCCCTCGGTCATCGAATCATTTTGTGAACACTATGGCCTCCTTGGGGTCACTAATCCCGCAAGACCTTTCCGGTGATATGACAACCATTCAAGTCAAAACACTATCGCAATCCATGATGGAGCGTGCAAGCTCTGACTTGACGCTAGGAATCCACATGATCCAGATTGAACCATCCTCGGATAAGTTCTCTCGAATCCACGATCATCTGAAACATGCCAACTGGGGGTCCTTGTTCTCCCCTACTCCCATTAATAGCAACACCATGCTATTCTTACAAGCTCTCTCCCGCTCAGCGTTTGCTAGGGACGAACTTCAAGAGGGATTGGTTGTTCATACCGTCGAGGCTTTCGATCAGCAGGATTGGTATTCACCCGTAAGGGACTACCTCAAGTTAGGTAATCTCCCACTTGGATTGACGCATGCCGCAAAATGAGCATTCAAGCAGAAAGTGGCTAAGTATGTCTTGTTAGGAGACATTTTGTACCATCGTAGCTATGAAGGAATCCTCCTTCGTTGCTTGGACCAACAAGAGTCCACTTGGGCGATCGCCCAAGCGCACGATGGTACGTGTGGTGGCCACTTCAGTGGTATGGCCATCGCAAAGCGCATTCTTTGCATGGGCTATTATTGGCCATCTTTAGAGCGAGATTGTTGCGCATATGTAAGGAAGTGCGTGAAGTGTCAACACCATGCTAATTTGACACATGTACCTTCCTAGGCCTTGCAGCCGATCCAGTCGGCTTGGCCATTTTCACAGTGGGGCTTAGATCTAATCGAAAATATCTCCCCTGTGTCATCAGGTCATCACATGTTTATCATAACGGCCACAGAGTATTTCACCAAGTGGGTGGAGGCAGTTCCGCTTACCTCTACGACTGAACCCCGCATTGTGGAGTTCATTTTGCATAACATCATATGTCATTTTGGTATCCCATCCAAAATAATCTCGGATAATGGGACGTCATTCAAGAACAAAGACGTGCATGCTTTGACCACAAAGTACAAAATTTAGCATAGTTTTTTGACACCCTATTATCCGCAGGCAAATGGGCAAGCAGAGGCGTCAAACAAAATGCTAGTTGCTATCCTTAAAAAGACAGTCGTAGACAGTCATAAGGATTGGCACATCCAAATCCCACTTGCCCTATGGGCTTATCGCACTAGCATTCGGACGCCCACTAGGGCAACTCCATTTTTGCTCGTGTATGGCTCCGAGGCAGTCATGCCTCTGGAGTTGGAAATTCCCTCCCTGCGCATATCAATGCAAGAGTTCATCGATGATGACACTGCATGGCAGACCTAGTTAGACCAGCTTACGTTGCTTGATGAACGATGCGTTAATGCTCTCGAGCATTTACGTATCTATCAAGAGCGACTTAAGAAAGCATACAACATGAAAGTTCACCTGAGGGACTTTCAGATTGGTGACTTGGTCTTAAAAGAAAACCAACAGAACTCTAGTTTGCCATCCCATCTAAGGGACAAGTTCATGGCAAATTGGTTAGGTCCATATGTAATTGATAGCAAAATAGGACCCGGGACATACCGGCTAGCCTCTCTTGATGGAATCAAGGAACTAGAACCCTTGAACATCAGTCATTTGTGACCATTCCATATCTAAGAGAGTCGTATCCCAAACAAAATGCTCCAAGGATTCCTACAATCGCTTGGTCAATCCCAAAATGCTCCAAGGATTCCTACAATCGCTTGGTCAATCCCAAAATGCTCCAAGGATTCCTACAATCGCTTGGTCAATCCCAAAATGCTCCAAGGATTCTCTAATCGCTTGGTCAATCCCAAAATGCTCCAAGGATTCCTACAATCGCTTGGTCAATCTCAAAATGCCCCAAAGGTACCCATTACCACTTGGTCAACCAAAAATCTCCAAGGATTCCCACAATCGCTTGGTCAAAAATAAGAAAATTCAAAAACAGTAAAATCATCAAAAACAACAAAAATTTGCATCTCATTTCCAGGCATGCTCAAACTCATCACAACAATAAAGAAGCTCTTTTCACATCTCATCTTCATATTCACAAAAATCAATCCATCAAAAACACAAAAATATGTAGCTGCATTAAGCATCATACCCACACATTGCACATTTGTGGTCATACAGGTCAAAGGCACCATAGACTGTAATTACACCACCAATCCATCTTGTTCCACATTTCTCCATTTTATAAGCAGTCCCTCAAATAGAAATGCCATTCACTTCTTTTTACCATACCAGAGTCAGTGGTCTTCTAATGTATCAAGAGTTTTCGTCCTTCAGTCATTATATAGCTTTCTAGCCACGTACTATACCAAGTCAGACAGATTTTACAAAGGTAGAGTTCTACTTGGATCACACCTTGTTACGTAGCATCCCAACACAAATTAAAACACAAAAAAAAATCCAAAGTTGTGTGAATGAAAGATGAAACCTACACAGGAATCCAGGTCACCATAAGCGAAATGGTTATCTTGCTCATCCCCCTGTGCGAATGACCCCAAGAATGCTGAGAGTTGGCAAAAGGACAAGCATCCTCCCTACCCAATTCCCCAAGAATCCCAAGTTCTCAAAAGTTGCAAACATCATAAAATTTTGCAAAAAGTCAAAACTCCAAAAATTTGACATCACCACCAAAGTGCATACCTCAAAAGGCACATACAATAGTGATTCTCATCACTCGAAATTCAAATCCCTTGCTCAAAAGAAAAATACCTAAAAATAAATAGTGATTTTTATCACTACAAAAGAGCAAGTATCCCAATACAATTGAAGAAAAGAAGGGAGTCGAACTTGAATCCCTGGAACTCTCAGCATTCCAACAGGTCATGAGGCAAACCTCAATACCGGTTTGGTGGATAGCCTATCGATCACTGGTGGTAAACCTCCCGCATGATGATATATCTGTCACATTAACTCATGTACAGATCAATGTTTGCATGTGGATGAGCTAGCTTATGGTATCCTAGATAGCACCATAGATTAATCTGGCTAAACACAACAAAGGAGTTAGTGGAGCTAATTAGGTGATCCTCAGTATAGGTTTGGTTGACAGCCTATCTGGAATTGGTGGTATCCTGACCAATACCACATAAACGAACTCAATTGCACACACAGGGATGTGAAATAACTTGGTCAAAGACAAGTCCGATTCATACCTTGTCCAAAAGTCTGGTAAGATAAAGTACAATCATGGCTAGTGAGTTAAAACCGTCTGAATCTCAAAAAACCTTAGCTACATTTCTAAACCAATGACGCTATCATTCATCCTCACACTGCCATCAACAATCGCCAAAGTTCTAAACAGTCTATGGTGCCCTCGCCAAACAACACAAATTCAATTCATCCATTCCATCTTGCATATCACATATAAATCAAAAAACATTTGCATTCATCATAACATATGCATCCATCAAAATAAATTAACATGCATACATCCATACTCATCACTCATCATGCATAAAATCAAATCATCACACGCACATAAATAAAAATTCCCATGAGGCTACAATAACCGGTCCTCTGACCTAAACAAAAAAAAAAAAAACAACAAAAATTGAATAAAAATGCACCAAAACAGCTAATAAACTTGCCCGATGAGAGTGCTTTGGCACTTGACATTCCGGGCATGCAAAATAGATGTCGGGGTCACAAATCCTCACTATCCTATTCCCTAAGAAGGCTACCATAGCTGGACCACTCCACGGGAAGACGGATTTTCGAGAATTTCATCCCCAAACGACGTCGTCCAAACGGGTCAAAACCCACCCAAAAATAGCAATAACATTGCCAAACGAAGGTGCCTTCACGCCTGACATTCTTGGCATCCAAAATAGACATTGGGGTTACAAATTGTCACTATCCTACTCCCTAAGAAGGCTACCATAGCCGGACCACTCCATGGGAAGATGAATTTTTGACAATTTCAGCTCCAAAAAGCGTCACCAAAAGGGTTAACACCCAACAAAAATAGGTCTAAATGTCAAAAAATTGCACACGCTTAACGCTAAAACATCTAAGGGCACCCTCACACAAGTCATCTTGGGTCAAGCGACTCGTCGCTTTTCTCATGAAGGTCATTCCCTCATCGATTCGTCGCTTGAGGGGGTAGTCACACTTAGTCACCAGCCGACAAGTACACACCCAATTAAGGAAAATGGCATGCATTCAAAGAATCATTGACAAAGACAATTACGCTCCTGCTTGGGGTAGTAAACAAGCAATAATCACAACCTGATCAAATCACTTGGCATTTCGTGAATCATGAACTCAAGGTTCTCACAGACAAAAGGTTGCGCCCTTTGCCTATTCATGACCGATCAATGTCCAAGATCAAGTAACACCTCACCGAAAAAGGTTAACACTTGAGTTGAGTTCCTTCGCTCGTCAAAAGCAAGGATTCAAGAATGCATGCCCTTTCCATACTTGGGGCATCAAAATTTGGTTAGGTTACTGAGAAACCCTAATCATTAGTGCTTTGGTTATCTATTTTTGCTCGGTGCTGCGCCATGCACAATGCATCCCAAAAAGGGGCATCTGTAGACACCAAAACAACACCAATCCGATTATGTGACTGCAAACACTGATCGCTTTGACACACACAGCCCCAAGGGCAGCCCCCAGAGGTTAAACAGTGGTCCTAACCACTCTCACAACAGTTTTGGAAGGTCAGAGATCAGTTTGGCACCTTCAAGCACTTTGCTCAATATCCGTTCCACCCTGGAACGAATTCAAATTGGGATTCGCCCCACCCAGGGACGAATTCTGAATTCGCTCCAGGGTGGGGCGAATTGCAGGTTTGACGGGAAAAAAGTCAAATCTTGACAAATGGCAGCTCAGATCCGCCACTCAACGCTTCCTTCATCGCATGGGAGTATGGGTGAGCATTTTTGAGCGTTAGAGGCATTTGCAAGGTCAGTCATGAAGTCCCAATTCAGGGAGGAATCTCCTTCCCCTCGGGAAGGCATGATTGCCAAGTGGCGCCTCTACATGCCCATTTCAAGAGACCTCCAGGTCTATAAATTGGTGAGTTTCCTCACCCCAAAATATGGAGAGAGGGAGCATTTTAGAGCAACGAAGTGCTATCATTTTATTTACATACCTCACACCTTTTGGATTTGCGCCTTTCACATCCTTGATCTCCTTTAGAGGGGAGGTCATTGGGTGACTATTGGGAGGATGAATCTCGAGCCCAAAACCTGACATTTGGCCACAATATCCCACCAAATTTTTTGACAATACCACACAAGAGGTTTTGGACCCATCCCAAGTGGATTGGTGCCGAAATCAGGCCTCAAACGACGGGCGGCCTGCCCCATGGGCGCCCCCTCCCACACTACCACAATCCTAATCGCCCCCTTTCGGAGCGATGGGAATTCCATGGTAGACTTGTTTTCTTTCATTTTTGCATTCAATTCTATGATGCTTAGATAGGTTGTCATTTGAATTTCGTCTCGTTTTGAACAATTTTGACCATATTTCTATCTTTGCTCGCTTCTACTAACCTACAGGTAGCATCATCAAATTCCCATTGATGGAGGCTAAATTGGGAAAATATGACCATCTGGGTCTTCCCAAAATGCCCCCAATTAGCTAACCCCAAGTTTGCAGGTCTTTTGGAGCTTCCTAGGTAGGACATTGGGACAGTACCTTTTCGGCATTTTGTTGTAGGTGAATTCGTCCCACCCCGGAGCGAATTCAAATCGGTGAGGAATTTCCTGATTGTTCTTTTTGTAGGGCCTTCCTGGTGGTGTCTTGATGCCCCTGTCCAATTTTTAGAGCATTTGGACCTGTTTTAGTCATAGTTTAATTCATTTTCTCATTCACTTATCGTAGGCTTGGGGATTGCATGCTTTGTTTTATCCGCAGGTGCTACTGACCATTTCTTGTTCCTTTGAATGCAGGGTTTGGACATCGGAGGAGCAGCGAGGAGTCAAGACTCATCAATGCAAGTGACGGTGATGTTTGGTCCACCCATTTTACATGTGGGCACGCGGAAGAAGGAAAGGCACCCATGGATGTAACGAGAACGCACGCTTAAACGCTCCTAGCCCTTGGAAGGGGAGGATGCGCATTGTAACCGAGTTGTGAAACATATCAATAAAAAGGGCTGTCTTCTTTATTCACATTTGTTTCATTTCGATTCGCTCATGCTTTTCCCTCTTTTCATTGCACTTTCAAGTTTCTAGGATTTAGCGCTAAGTCCGGTTCTGTTTGCATCGCGTATTCGCTTTCCTTTTTGCTTCCGTATCCTCGTGCTTCTAGGATGTGCTGTGTAAGACGTAGTGCCAAGAAAAAATAGATAACCAAAGCACTAATGATTAGGGTTTCTCGGTAACCTAACCAACTCTTAATGCCCCAAGTATGGAAAGGGCACGCATTCTTGAATCCTTGCTTCTGACAAGCTAAGGAACTAAGGTCAAGTGTTAACCTTTTTGGGTGAGGTGTTACTTGAGCTTGGACATTGATCAGTCATGAATAGGCAAAGGGTGCAACCTTTTGTCTATGGGAACCTTGAGTTCATGATTCATGAATGCCAAGTGTTTGATCCATCTTGTGATTATTGCTTGTTTGCTGCCCCAAGCAGGGGCGTGATTGTCTTTGTCAATGATCCTTTGAATGCGTGTCATTTCCTTAATTGGGTGTGTTTTTGTTGATTGGTGACGAAGTGTGACTACCCCCTCAAGTGACGAATCGATGAGGGAATGACCAACATGATAAAAGCAATGAGTCGCTTGACCCAAGATGACTTAAGTAAGGGTGCCTTCAGGTGTTTACCGTTGAATGCATAAGCAGTTTTTGAACATTCTGACCTATTTTTGGTGGCTTTGAACCCATTTTGTGACGTATTTTGGAGTTGAAATTGGCAAAAATCTGTCCTCCCGTGGAGCGGTCCAGCTATGGTAGCCTTATTAGGGAGTAGGAAAGTGACAATTTGTAACCCCAACGTCTGTTTTGGATGCCAAGAATGTCAGGCGCTAAGGCGCCTTTGTTCAACAATGTTTTTGCTATTTTTGGTTGGGTTTTGACCCTTTTGGTGATACCGTTTGGGGATGAAATTCTTGAAAATCCGGCTTCCTGTGGAGTGGTCCGGCTATGGTAGCCTTATTAGGGGGTAGGATAGTGAGGATTTGTGACCCCGAAGTCTATTTTGCATGCCCGAAATGTCAGGTGCAAAAGCACTTTCATTGGATAGTTTTATTGCTTGTTTTGGTGCATTTTGTGCAGTTTTTGATGTTTATGCACAGTTATTTATGATGATGTATGCATGTGGTTATGAATGCGAGGTTTCTAATGATATGATGTATGCATATGGAATGAATGAAATGAGTTGTTGAGAACTTGTCGATGGCACCATAGACTGTACGAGAGTGACTGGCTTGATGTACTTATGGGATGGTTTTGTGGAATGACTTTGCATGTGAGAACTTTGTTTTTGTATTGTTTGTATTATCTGATGATGATGGACGTAATGAGATGTACTAGTTGTTTTAAAATGTAGTTAAGATTTTCTAAGATTCAGATATTTTAAAAAACTAGCCAAAACTGTACATTTATCTCACAAGACTTTTGAACAAGGTATAAATCAAAATGGATTTTGACTAAGTTATTTTACATCCCTATGTGTGCAATTGAGTTCATTTATGTGGTATTTGTTAGGATACCACCAGTTCCAGATAGGCTATCAACCAAACTTGTACTGAGGATCACCTAATTAGCTCCACTAACTCTGTTGTTGTATTTAGTAAGATTAATCCACGGGACAATCTAAGGTACCATAAGCTAGCTCATCCACATGCAAACATTGGCCTGCTCACATGCAAAGCTAATATGATAGACATATTGTCATGCGGTTAGGATACCACCATTGCCAGGTAGGCTGTCCACCAAACCTGTAATGAGGATCATCTAGATGGTTTTCGAATGCTGAGAATTTTAGGGATTCAAGTTCAAGTTGTTTGTTTGCTCAATGGTTTAGGATACTTGCTCGTATACATAGTGATGAAAATCACTGTTTATTTTTCTCTTTGTTTTTCTTTTTGAGCAAGGATGTTGAATAGTGGTGAGAACCACTATTATTTGATTTTGGCTTTTGAGCTTTGTAAGGTTGAGCTTGTATATTTTTGGCGTATGAATGGCCTTGGGGATGACTACCCATCTTGTTCAAGGGCATGTAGTACGAATCCTTACGACTTTGGGAACCAAAGGGGATGATGGAGATTATGAAGTAAGGGCATTGATATTTTAAGCCTTGGGGATGACTATCCATCATGTTCAGGGACGTGTAGTATGAATCCTTACAAATTTGGAGACCAAAGGTGATTTGGAGATGATCGTGATGCTAGCTTGTTGGGATTTTGTTTTTGAATGGTCATTGATCCTTTTAGGTCTTGGGGATGACTACCCATCCTTGGCAGGGATGTATAGTATGAATCCTTACAACCTTAGGGACCAATGGTAATTGGGATTTTTGTTAGTGGTGAAAACCACTATTTAGTAGGGGGAATTTATGGGGAAGAACGTGTCCTTTTGTCAATTCTCAGCACTCTTGAACCATTCGCACAGGGGGATGAATAGGCTAATATTTCACCTATGGTATCCTAGACTGCTTTTTAGGTGTCTCTTGCATTTACACAACTTGAGAATTATTTTATGTGTTTTAACTTGTGTAGGGATGTTACGTAACGAGGGTTGATCCAAGTAAAACGTTCCCTTGTAAAATCTGTTTTAACTTTGTACAGTTTTTGGCTAGAAATTTAAAGACAGCTGAATGACGAAAACCCTACATACATTTAGGATGCAACTGACTATGCGAACAATGGGGATGGTGTGATTCGGGATGTATGTGTTTAAAAAATGGGTGGAATGTGGAAAATGAAGGAATTGCCGAGCAATTATAGTCTATGGTGCTTGTGACATGTATGATCAGCAAATATGCAAGGTATGGATGCGATGCCTAATGCAACTTATATTTTTGTATTGTGATTTTTACGAGTATGAATGGAATGGAGATGCAATTTTTTTGTTATTTTTGATGATTTTATTGTTTTTGTGTGTTTTTGAATATTTGTTTTGACCAAGCGGTTATGGCAACCCTTGGAGATTTTGATTTGACCAAAGGGTTTATAGATACCTTTGGGGCATTTTTGGGGTTGACCAAGCGATTGTGGAAATCCTTGGAGATTTTGGCTTGACCAAAGGGTGTAGAGATACCTTTGGAACATTTTTTGGGTTGACCAAGCGATTGTGGAAATCCTCGAAGCTTTTGGTTTGACCAACGGGTTTATGGACACCTTTGGGGCATTTTGGGTTGACCAAGCAATTGTGGGAATCCTTGGAGCTTTTGGGTTGACCAAAGGGCTTAGAGATACCTTTGGGGCATTTTGGGGTTGACCAAGTGATTGTGGGAATCCTTGGAGCTTTTGGGTTGACCAAAGGGTTTATGGACACCTTTGGGGCATTTGTGGGGTTGACCAAAGGGTTTATGGATACCTTTGGAGTGTTTTGGGTTTGACCAAGAGATTGTTGTAATCCTTGGAGCTTTGGGGTTGACCAAAGGGTTTATGGACACCTTTGGGGCATTTTGGGGTTGACCAAGCGATTGTGGGAATCCTTGGAGCTTTTGGGTTGACCAAAGGGTTTATGGATACCTTTGGGGCATTTTGGGATTGACCAAGCGATTGTGGGAATCCTTGGAGCTTTTGGGTTGACCAAAGGGTTTATGGACACCTTTGGGGCATTTTGGGATTGACCAAGTGATTGTGGAAATCCTTGGAGCTTTTGGGTTGACCAAAGGGTTTATGGATACCTTTGGGGCATTTTGGGGTTGACCAAGTGATTGTGGGAATCCTTAGAGCTTTTGGGTTGACCAAAGGGTTTATGGACAACTTTGGGGCAATGTAGTCGACTTGCTCTTCGGGGGATAGACTTACCCCCAACTTGATGATTTGCAAATTCAGTGGATCTGAGCCGATGTCTACGTTAATCATCTCCTCGACTGACATGTGGGATCTATCCTCCAACTGGTGTGGATTTGGGATCAAGTGGATATCGTTTGTTGAATTGAGATCGTCATTTGGAACGTCAGGTTCCTCTTCAGCATGGAAGACATCCTAAGTCTGTCTTGGGGGTGAAATGGAACATCCCACCACAAGGCCAGTACTCTAATGGGGATGGCGGTGTGTCAGCACAATCCCTATCTATATCATCTAGGTCTAAATGCAATGACCATGTTGGGTCGGTCAGATTATGGATGGGGGTGGTTAAATCAATGGAGATTGTGTTGATGAAATGATTGTGGTCTCCATTATTGCGGGTGTGACTGCTTGGACATCCTAGATGATATTTGTGCTCCAAATCTGGCTCTGTGGGCACTGGCATAAATGGATCGGCCCTATGTGTGGATAAGAAGACAGAGTCTGCCCTAGGCACTGATGGTTGTATAGGGTCTCCAAGCGAAAGATGCTCTCTGTATACCTAGAGTGGCGGGTGCAATAATTTCTATAACTGTGCTTGGTTTAGGTGCCACCTATGCCTTGGCCCTATGTGTAACTGTTAAAACATGTCGTCTATGTCCAAGGGATATTGCTACTATCACATATGATTGAGATAGGCCATCTCAGTTTAATCTTCATAATCACTATCAGAGATCCAAAGGCCTTTGTTGGCTCCAACATCTATTTGTGACATATGAGGCTCATCTTGCTTGAGCAGATTAATGTGGTCCCATCGGGGTTGTTCCACTCTTTGTAGGGGGACCTGATTCTCTTGAGGTACCATATGCTTAATTGGAGAATTCAAAGGGAACATTGTCAGGAAGCTCTCCTGATAATCATCCATGGGATGCACTTGTGAATGATTGCTATTAGATTTGAAAGGATCCCAAGGTGCTACCTCGTACTCTAACTCATCTTCTGAAGACCCTTGTTGGTCTTGTCTATATCCCTTTTGTAGGCCCTACCTCGGATTGGTTCACTCAGTTGCCAAAACATAGCATCAGTAACTTAGATTAGCTAGTGGACACATTCCTCGAATGCTTCACCTTCAAAACCAAGAAAAAGGCATCATTATGTGACCTAGCTAGACTCAGGCAGTATGATGAAGATACCATGGTGGCATATGGGAACCGGTGGAGGATGCTGCTTTCAAAGCTTCCCTACCTCCCTCCCATGTCCGACCCGACTCAGATATTCTCAAAAAGTTGTTTGAGATCGATCTCCATGCTATTGCAGCTGCATCAATATGCCACTTTAGAGGAAGCTCTGGTGCAAGCCAGAATCATTGAGGAGATCAAGATACAGGATGGCGATATTGCCAAACCTAAGAAGAAAGAATGGACCAAGAACACCAAAATAGGGACCACACAAAAAAAACTCGATGTAGTCAATCAGGTTGCTATCAACATCCCTAAGCCTGCACAAGTAACATAACCTCAAAAGGCTAACTATCAGGTGGTGCCTCCTAGCAATTATGATAGAGAAAACCAAAGGTAAGAACAAAATCAACAGCATCGCCCTAGGTGACAATTTAGACCTTACACAGAGTCTAGGGACTCCCTATTTGATCGCTTGTCAGTAGTAAACTTGATCAACCTGCCAGAGATTCAAACCATAGACCCCAATGTGCCCAAGCCTAAGGGGTATCGAGAGGACTTTTACTGTAGTTTCCACAGGTATAAGGGACATGACCTTAATGCATGTTGGAAGTTCAAAGGCTTGGTGCAAGATCTAATTGACAATAAGACATTGGCAGTGGACAAACCCGTAGCACCAAACAACCAATAAATGGGAATCTTTAGATACCCCTTGCCTTCCCATGATGTGCAAGAAAAACCCCTTCAAGTCAATGAGGTGCAACAGAATTTCCCCATGTAGGGGTATGTAGGGATGATAAGCATAGTGACTAGGAACAAGAGGTACCCAGGAGCTGCCCCCATGACAGCCACAAGAGAGGTTCCATTGACATCACAACCTCAACAGCACCCTACACAACCTCCCCCACCTAGACCAGTGGCCATGATTTGGACTAGACTTACCCAAAGTCTAAGGACCACGTCGGCTAGGTTCTCCATATATGAGCTCATTCAACAATCAGTGCCCCATAGGGAGGCTCTAATGGAGATATTAAAAGCTATCGAGCTACAAACCCATGAAGCAAACTCTTTCAACAACTTTGTGGGACATGTAAAACAATGTATAGAACCAGTCATCACCTTTAGAGAAGATGAATTGAAATCAGTGACTAGTGATGTCGCCGATCCACCCCTACACGTCATTGCGCGGGTCAATGGGATTTTGTATAAGAGAGTTTTGGTGGACACTGGCTTGTCTAGTAATATAATTACAATAGTAGCATTGAAACATCTAAAGTTTCTAGCATCTCACATAGTAGCTTCCACCTATACTCTTCGAGCATTCAATGATGCGATATGCTCGACGGTTGGCACAATTGTCCTACCCATCCAAGTGGAACAAAATACTATTCATACATTGTGCCACATCTTGGAAGGGGAGATGGCCTATAATATCTTGTTGGGCTGACCTTGGATTAGGGACATGAAGTGTGTCCCTTCAATTGCTCATCAGTGCTTAAAGTACACATTTGAAGGACAGGTGCATGTAGTCCCGGCAGACTTAAAGCCCTTCAAGTACTGCAATACGGTTTTGATGCTCCTATCCCCTAAAAAGGAAGGAGACATATTGTAACATGACTTTGAAAGCATATCAATAAAAAGGGTAGCATCTTTCATATTGCTTTTATCTTGTGTCGATTCATCTATGTTCTTTCCTTTCGTGCATTTTTCAATACATAGGCTTTTAGTGTTAAGTTTGGTTCTACACACATCATGCTTGGCATTTTCCTTTTTGTTTTCGTATCCTCGTGCTTTCAGTGGCGATCATGGTGGGACTTTGTTTCGACACCAATCCACTTGGTATGGTTCCAAAACCTCTTATGGGGTGTTGTCAGAAAATTTTGTGGAATATTGTGGCCAAATGTTTGGGTTTGGGCTTAGATTTGCGCTTCCAATAACCACCCTATGACCTCCCTTCAACTAGAGATCAAGGATGTGAAAGGCGTGAAATCAAAAGGTATGTGTGTGGATTTAAAATGGTAGCACTTCGTTGCTCAAAATGTTACCTTTCTCTATCCCTTTTGGGTGAGAAAACTCACCAATTTATAGACCTAGGTTCTCTCTATTTGAATTGCGCATGTGAGGGTGCCACTTGAGTTGCATGTCCTATTTTGAGAAAAATATTATTCCTTGATTTAGAATCTCCTTGCATGAGGCCTCCAAAATTAAAGACATGCATGACTGAAGTCTCTCTCCTTGATTTGAAGTCGTTCCTCGTAATTGCATGTCTTGAAGTTGCAGTTAACTGGTGGACTTGTCGAGGTTTGAATTTTTTGCCAATCAAACCTGCTATTCACCCCACCCTAGAGCGATTGCTTAATCATCCCTGGGTGGGACGAATACCAGTTTGTATTCATCCCAGGGTGGGGCGAGTAGAGAGCAAAGTGCCAAAAAGGTGCCAAATTGACCTTTGACATTCCAAACTACTTTTGGGAGTGGTTAGGACCATTGTTTAACCTCTGGGGGCTGCCCTGGGGGCTGTGTGTGTCAATGCGATCAGCGCTTGTTGTCACATAATCGGATTGGCGCTATTTTGGTGTCTACACATACAAAATAAGTTAATAAGTGGCAATAATATTTATGTATTGAAAAAATATGACGCCACAAAAAATTTTGTGTTCTTGCATGAGAAGCCTTACGTGTCACATAAAACAAACTTCCAATTCCTTTAAAAATGATATATCGAGCTAATTTGGGATATGCCTTGGAATTGTGTAGATCCTTTTCTCAACAAGTTTAGAAGTGAGTGTGTTTATCTATCTTAGAAAATAGGAGATCGATCAAGGAAAATTATTATTTTGTTATCGAGTTAAGCAGGTTCGATTTAGTTGGTCTTTTGTTTTCTTTTAAATAAAATTTTCATGAATGATATTACTGTCGTGCTTTATTTTCTTCTTCAAAAAGGTTTTGTGATGTTGTACATAAACAAGATATGGTATATCTGGTATTATTTGAACTGGGTGTGTATGAAATCATTTGGTATACTAATGAGTAGACAAGTAAATTTAAAAAAATATATATACAATATCTACTTCTTGACTGCGAGTCCAGTCTAGCGATTGCATTTAGAGTGTGAAGTTTTCTTGCATTAGATATCATGAGCCATGCTAACCCATTACCTTCACCCAATTATCTCACACCATCATGGGTGGTGTTTAGAGAATTTCACAAAATGTACAAGCTCAATGGGACGATATGTGATGCATCCTGGAGATTTATTAAGTTAAAATTAGGGAAAAATGAATGATGCTACCATGATTTATATTCTGCCTTGTAAACATTTCCTTTTAACAGACCTGCATTAAGATGAAAATATGTAAAATTGTAAAATTTATGTTATGTTGTTATAATTAATTTTTATCTATTTCATAGCAAGAATTATATGTTATAAATTATCTTTTTAATGACTGATAGGATTTTAGAGTGGCCTACTAGAGTAATATGTGATTAGAGTATTGTCGTACCCTAATAACACCTTAGATGAAGGTCAATAATCAAGCACTGACATAGCTACACTACCTTTAGCATGGGCCTAAAATCTTAACAATGAATTAAAAATTGGGTCAATGTACCATTATGATAAGAACAATATTATAGATCTAGTCCTCAATGCTATGATATGGGGAGATTAATGCATCCATTCTTCCTGGTGATATGGGCTCTAGAAGGGCAACCCCTTGTCAATAACCCAAAACTCGAGTAGGAAAAGGTGGGTCTCATAAGTGATAGTTATTTATGGGAAGTTGGCCATTCTCGAGCACTCAAGATTCTTACTATAGTGGTAATATATATCTTGAAGTGTAAACATCTATGCCTAAGTACTAATATAAATTTGGGTGTATTTATAAATCAAAATTTTGTAATTGTGTTTTTTACAACTAGATGAGTATACCTGGGTTGTTACAGTTGAGTACTTGTTCATTCAAAGTGCACTATCATTCTTCCTAGATTTCCAATCTAGTTCAAAGGTTGTAGTGGTCTGTAAACACTACCCAACATTTCTCCTATGAAAAAATTGGAGGATTTTTTCATTCAAAGTGCGCTATCATTTCTAATTGGCAATGTTACAAATTTGAAAGTTAACATCAGTTACAATCTAGTAAATTTTCATTTTTCAAAGTCTCACTGAACTCCAACATTAGTTACAATCTAGTAAACTTTCATTTTTCAAATAGTCTCACTAAACTCCATCTCAAAGGTTGTAGGAATCTACAAAAACTACCTCCTATAAAAACATTGGAGGTTCTTGATCTCTTTTGGTGCACAATTTTCATAGACCTTCAAACTAGGGGCTTATGAGGTGCTTTAATTATTGTCTGCCCTTATGCAGTAGCTTTAATGCCTATTTAATGCTCTCTAGAAAAATTAATGACCAAAGTATTATGAGTCTTATTTTTATGTAAGTTCATGTTCTCTAGATGGTAGAGTAAAATTTGTATTCATTGCAATGAATATCTAATACAAAATTAGCTCTGCAATTTTTGGAAATTTTTTATTTTATGATATATTTATTTATTTCAGTAATAGCCTAGTTTTCTCAAGTTGTACTCTAAAAAATTCAAAATTCTAGTATGATTTATTTTTCCTAATCATTAATTCATAGCTTGACACAAGACTTTTTAGTCATTTTTCTAGTCTGGCAGATACTCATTAGGGGTCATTCTTTATGTTTGGAAAAAATTATAGATTAACATTTATAGAGAAAAGGGCATATTTTTTTAATACCTTGTAATTCAATTAGGCTTCATATTAGAAATTATATATTAATTCATCAAACTCATAAACTTGTATCCCATTCTTAACCAAAATATTTTGAATATCTAGTAATTCGATTAGGCTTCATATTAAAAATTATATATTAATTCATTAAACTCCTAAACTTGTATCCCATTCTTAACTTGGGGCACAATAACTTGTTAGTAGGATTTTCTTAGTCTAGTAATTCACAAGAATATAGGGAATTAGACTCGTAATTGTGTAGTGATATTGATATCTCACCTTATCAGTGTAGTCATTTAAAAGAATATAGGGAATTAGAATTGTAATTACGTAGTGTCACTGAGATATCACCTTAAAATAGAGAAAATAAAATAGCTAACAACTATGATGTTCTCACCTTGAGAATAGAAAAAATCAAACTTTAACCTTCTTATTTAGAAGAGATACATAAATAATCTAAAAACATTGGGGCACAATAACTTGTTAGTAGGCTTTTCTCAATCTAGTCATTCCTATGGATAAAGGTAATCAAACTCATAACTGCGTAGTGACACTGAGATCTCACCTTGAAAATAGAGAAAATCAAACAACTAACAACTATGATGTTCTCACCTTGAGAATAGAAAAAATCAAACTTTAACCTTCTAATTTTGAAGAGATACATATATTCTCTAAAAATGTGATTCTCATATTGTTTGATGTGGATGTGGAGATATTAGATCTCTATATTATACAAAACTAACTTTACTTTTACAAAAGAGGGAGCTCTACGAGGGAGTGTAATGGAAATGAGAATTCCTTTATAATATTTATAATATTTTTTCAAGCATGTTATTTTTTTCGACTTTCTTTTGATGAAGAATAGAATAATTTTTTTTCTCCTTTTTTATTTATTTTTTTCTTGGATGTTATTGAAGACAACTCGTTTTTATAACTAAATTCTTTTATTTATCCAAGCTTGTTGGATTTTGGGTTGATTTTTGTCTGCATATAGTCTTTCTGCAAGATGTTAGAAAAGGTTTCTGATTTTTTCTTTGTACCATCGAAATGCATTGCTAAGTTTGGCTTTATATACCTTCAAAATGCATATTTGAGTGCGTTTTTTCCAACTTCTTCTTATTGTGAATTTACCTTCTCAATTCCAAATAGTCTGGTTTTGACAACTTTCATAATAAAATAAAAATATACATCCAAAATATTTCATAATAAAATCAAAATATGCATCCAAGAAATAAAATTAGAATATACATTGCATGATTTTACTGTATCTTTTAGTTTTTCCTTGTTTTCATTTTCAGCTAAGAGTTTTAATAAGATACCTAAGAGTTTTAATAATATAGGGACTAGATCCTAATACCATAACATTAGCTAGGGATATTATTGGTTTATAGCTAAGGTGTAAAAAAATTCTGGTAGATATTATAATAGAGAATAGATCAGTGGCTAGGGACATTCTTGGTGTATAGCTAAGGCATAAAAAATACTAGTATATACAGAGAATAGATCAGTGTCAATTTCAATCAATTGAATGAGTGAAATACATTATATATATTTCTTGTGCCCCATGATATTGTCATGGTATTTTAAGACCATCTTGAATTATTTGAGGAAAATACACAATTTAACACCTGCCACTTGCTACATATGAGCTAGACCAGTCAAGGAATTTTTTTGATGACACAATGTGAGAATGCTTGCAAGATGTTAGCAAAGGTTGCTGATTTTGCCTTTGTACCATCACAATGCATTGTTAATTTTATCTTTATATACCTCCAAAATTTATATTTGAGCACATCTTTCAAGTTTCTTCTGGATCGTGAATTTACCTTCTCAATTTCAAACATTTTGATTCTGACAAGTTTCATAATAAAATCAAAATATACATCCAAAAGCTTTCATAATAAAATCAAATAATACATTACATGATTTTACTATATCTCTCCTTGAGTTCATTTTCACCTAAGATTTTTAACAAGTTTTAACATCAAGTTCAAAGTCTTAACTTCTCATTATTTTTATACGATGCTAATATTGTGGTGTAAATCCCAAAATTTTAGGGGAATAGGTCTTGATACCATACCATTGGCTAGGGAAATTCTTGGTGTATAGCTAAGGTGTAAAACAATGCTAGTAGATATTATATATAGAGAGAATAGACCAGTCTCACTCGTAATCAATTGAATGAGTAAAATATATTAGACTTGTGCCCCCATGATATTCTCATGGTATTCTAAAACCATCTTGAATTCTTTGAGAAAAATACACAATCTAACTTTCATGCTTGCCACTACCATCTACTACAACTCATATGTGTTTTGAAGTGGATCAATCAAGGACTTTCTTTGGTTGTATGTGTTTTGAAGTGGATCAATCAAGGACTTTCTTTGGACTACTTAGTGTTCTTAGGTTCTTTATGTGTTTCTCTCCTTTTTCACTGAACTCTAATATTTTCTTGCAAATACTACAACAAATTTTTAAACTACAATAGATTCTTTTACACGATGCTTCCTACAAATAGTTGAGCTTCTATTCAATATTTTGTACACAATGCTCCCTACGAATAGTTATAGCTTATGTTCATCTTTTGTAGTTCCTCTACACCTCCATTTGGTGTAGCTACTAGTTTTTTTGAAAAGGTAAAAGTTTTTATTAATAGAGAAAGAATAAAATTATGCTACTTTTGGCAAGCACTAAAATCCGAATAAAATTTGGAATAACATCTCCAAAAATAACAAAAAAAATGACTTGATCCTATTTTTGCTTTATGTTGATCCCAAGTATCCTAACAGGTTTGATAGTCCCAAAAATAACAAAAAAATGAGTATCATCTAAGGAGTGGATACTCTTAGCTTGATCCTATTTTTTGCTTTATGTTGATCCTAAGTAACCTAACAGGTTTGATAGGCCCTATCCAAAAAGGGCCCAAAGAGTGTTGCAAGAGGTAACAAAAACCCAACAAACAATTGTTCATCCTCCATTGATCCATAAGCCTTAATGGACTCTAGACTTTGACAAATAATTGTTCATCCTCCATTGATCCTCCTCCTTACATAAGTATTTCTTGGTCAAACTAAGAACCATTTGGTTGATCTTTAGCCATTTATAAGTGTCCCTATCTTGATTAGAATTTAGCATGTATCCAACCTGACATTCACTACCAATCGTTGCATTATTTTGTCTATCAACATATACTGGGATGACATCCTCAAATTGCTAATATATGAAATTAATTTGGATCATAATGTTTCTTATCCTTCAAGCCTTTTTTTGAAACTTATTATAATATCTAGAAGCCCTGCCCCACCATAATTTGTGAGTCCAAATCGACAATGATCTTTTTAACTCCATTCTCCCAAGCATTAAGAGAACCTTGCTTGATAGCCAACCCTTCAACTTCATTGTTAGTAGCCCTTCAACTTGATCTATCACTAGTTTAGGATGAAGTGTTTCCTAGGGGAGGCAACCATTAACCCTTGCCTGGTATGATTGTTTCTTTGTATTCTTGGCCGCTCTATAAAAAATAGAATGAATATTTGAGTCTCTAAACAAGATGTCCTCCATGTCTTGTTTCCTTTTAACTATATTTGCAAATGATTTCTTAAGGGAGGGGGACAAGGGGGGGTCTAGAAGGGCCCTCATTATAACCCATAGGCCACTCCAAAGCCTACACACAACACTTCACATGAAGGGAATACTTCTTCACCTCCTAAAATGCTGCCATCAAACAACAAACCCTCTCCTCTGTACCTTTGTAAGTTAGTATGTGTCCTTTTATGTTCTTCATGTGCTTCTCTCCTTTTTCATAGAACTCTAATTTTTTCTTTCAAATGATACAATGGATTCTTTTACACGATACTCCCTACAAATAGTTGTAGCTTTTGTTCAATATTTTGTAGTTTCTATAGACCTCCATTTGGTGTAGCTACTAGTTTTTAAATCTATCATAATAGTGTAGCTACTTCTTTCCAAAATGTTGCCAAAAAATCATAAAACCTCTCCTCTTCTCTAATCCTAGGTGAAGATTATAGTAGTCCAAAGTTTTCAAAACTATTTACAGAATGTTAATATTTTTCTAATTGGTTTTTTCCCTTTTGTTTTTGTTTTGATATTTTGCTAATGAGTTTTTCCCCTTTGTTTTGTTTTGATTTGATAATGATTTTTCCTCCTTTATTTTGTTTTGTTTTGATTTTTTTTGTTAGGTTTAGGCAGGCCTTGCAACAATTGCAACCTTTCATGAGCATTTTTTAACTCTTCTCTTATATTCGTTCGATAAGACCAACAATCCACTTTTTTTTTCAACTTAACTTTGATGCCTTTCACCTAATTTTGTACCTTTGTAAGCTAGCACATGTATTTTTATGTTACGTTCTTCATGTTCTGCTCCTTTGTAGGCCACACAAGCTCATTGTAGGATATTTTTTTCCTACTTAACTTTCATGCCTGACGCCTACTACTCATATGTGTTTTAAGGTTGTACCTTTATAAGCTAGCACATGTACTTTTATGTTCTCATGTACTTTTATGTTCTTTTGTTCTATTTTTTTTATAGTTCCTTTATAGTTCCAATTGGTGTAGCTAAGTGTAGGTACTAGTTTTTTATTTAATCTAGCATATAATGATATTAATGCACAAAAAGCATTTAGCAACTCATCTTCTCATTGAGAATTTTTTTGCTAATGGTGTTTTTCCTTTTGCTTTCATTTGATTTTTTTGCTAATGGTTTTTTTCTATTTGATTTGATTTTATTTTTTGCTAATGGTGTTTTCCCCTTTGCTTTTCATTTGGTTTGGTTTGTTGTAGGGAAACATCAATAGCCTAGTGGCCTTGAAACCTTTTATGGGCATTTTTTAAACTCTTTTATTTTCCTCTATATGACCAATAATGCTCTATGGGTTTCTCTTTTATTTGATTTTATTTTTTGCTAATGGTGTTTTTCCATTTGCTTTTAATTTGGTTTGGTTTGTTGTAGGGAAACATCAATAGCCTAGTGGCCTTGAAACCTTTTATCGGTATTTTTTAAACTCTTCTTTTATTGACTTCTATATGACCATTAATGCTCCATGGGTTACAAAAAAAAGTATGGATGGATACTCTTACCTTTTAATGAAATATATAAGACACTATCTCCCTAAAGTATATAGAGGGCTTATAATGCAAAAGAACAAGGTTTCTTTCTTTTCTAGTTTTAAAATATAATTAAATAGATTAATATGAGAAGCTACAGTAAGGTCCAAAGACAAAATCATAAGATAACTCAATTGATTTGCACTAGTTGATATAAAGTTCAAGCTCTAATTTTGAGTACCAACATACTAAGACCAACCTCTTTTTTCACTTAATAAAATATAGTGAAAATGTAAGAGATGTACTCTATAATTTATAGCTATGTGTCCTACGAATAACCTAGGAAAGTTCTATTCCTCCTTACACATAAGATCATAATTTATATTTTCATCCAACGATAATCATGACCTATTGAAAGTGTTTAATAGTCTATACAGACATCTAAATGTAGTTGACTTGAATGAAAATATACGTAATGGAGATTATAAATGAAATGTCACTTATTTTCGTTGGTGGTCCCTTTGATATTTTCAATCAAATTATAAAAGGATGCAAGTTACTAATTTTTCAAAAATGCTAATTATTAAAATAATTATGGGTTTCAATTAGATTTTAGGTTGTTATAGTTTACCTTAGTAATATATGAAAAGCTTACGTAGCTCATCATTGTGTTAATAAGTATATTGTGTTATGGATAATGGTTTCTTTTTATAATAAGAGTTTGGAAATTATATTCCTTTTGCTATATATATACCTTTAAATAATTTGCTCATATGATATTAGCTTTTAGACTAAGATTTTAGTCTACTTTATAGAGATAAGGTAGGTATAGATAAATTTGAATAAAGTATATTTTTATTTTACTCGAAGGAGAGTATATTTAGATTTGAATTAGTCTTAAGAATTAAAATTCCTTTTACCTTATTAAAATTTAATACTAAAGGAATGTATACATTGCTAATCTCTTTTAAAAGAAGAATGAATAAAGTTATCTAGAAATATATCTTGGTTTAGCTTGTTTATATAAAGGTAGTTAGATAAAAAAGGGATTGAAAATGATTTGTTTAATATTTTTTATTAATATATATTTATAGAAAGTCATTGGAGAAATCATTACTAGATGGGTAACTAAACAAATCTATGTTGTAAAATATTGTATATATTTAGTGCATCACTAGCTAGAAAAAGGGTATTTATGAAAGTTTATATCATTTGAATTTTATTTAGTTTAGTAGTGTGATATGGAAATATAATAATATTTACGTGCTCAAAATAGTTTTTCTTGCCTAAGTTAGATTAATATATATTTTTTAACTTTTGGTGAATAAAATTTTAATATTAAGTGAAATAATGCTAACTTGAAACCTTAAACATTGAGAAAGAAGAACTATCATGTAGGGTGAAGAAACCTTAAGCACCATCGGGGAGGATGGTGTAATATATAACACCCAATACCAGTAACTGTGGGAAGGATAATTACTGCGATTTGGGGGCAACTGTACTCTTAACGAGAAGGGTCAGGACGAGAAGGTAGAGGGTGGTATAGGATGTCAATATTAGACTATCATATGAGTAGTACAGTGAGGGGTATTATGTTTATTGTTTGATAGGGGAATTGCTAGTAGAATACTGAACTTGGGAGTAGACAATTATTAGTGCTAGAAGGTTCAACAACAATATGGAATGGGGTGATAATATGGAATGATACATCTCCTCATAAATTGAAACATGACCTGAGATACCTGGTCCTGAGATAGAGTAATGGTGGGCCCTAATTGACTCCAATCGAATGGTTGATTCTTAATTAGGAACTAGGCATATTTACGCTATACCCTAGCATGGTTTTAAATGTATATATCTAAATATTTGATCTGTAAGGTTGTTACATTTGTGGGAGGACCATTTTATCAGTAAATGATCTCAATGAGTTGATTGCAAAGAAGCATCTAATGAGCAACCCCTTGCAACATGCACAAAATCTCAAAGTAGAAATTTTGACAAAATATATATTTAATATCATAGAAATTTTAATCATCACCCAAAATTTAATTAGTACATAGGCATAGAGTTACTCGCTCTGAGATTACTAACCATTGCAGATGGTCTCTCAAGTGGTCGAGATTGGCCAAATCACGCAAAAGGTGCCATCTTGTGAACACATTATTCTCCTTTACTAGAGGTTTATGTTCATGGTATGGGGTTATATCACCTAAAAGGGTGGACGCATAATTTTCCGCTCCATAACATGGAGGACTTAGGTTCCTTTGGCCTAACTACTATCCTTAGCATATCATCACCATTATAAATATTGTCCTTAGCTTATAATTATATTTTATAATCAATGCTAAGGTATAGCATAAATATGCCTAGTTTTTAATTGAGAGTCCAAGATTCTAAGGAGTTAATTAGGGTCCACTATTACTCTAGCTCAGGACCAGGTATCTTAATTCATGTTACAATTGATGAGGAGTTGTCCCATTCCAACTCATCGTTGAACCTTCTAACATCGGTAACTAGTTACTCCTAATTTTGATATTTTGTTAGCAATTCCCCAATCGAACGATGAGCATGATACCCCTCATGGTACAACTTGTGTAACAACCTAGAGTGACATCGTATATCATCCCTTGTTACTTGTTCATGGCAAAAGGACCACTTTTCTCAGACTAGTTTGTCAAAAAGTAGTAGTTAATCGAATGACAATAGCCTTCTCTCAATTACTGGTGTTGGGTGTTATATGATTCATAGTGATTTCCCTTTTTGCAATCATCGATATTGAGTATAGAAATTGTGATGAATTTTCTTTCTACAATCACCGATACCCTTTGATGGATAATTCTTCATGATAAAACCATTTAAGGATATGGTCCAGTAGGGCCTCATAAGCTGGATTCTTATTCATACAATTTAATTACTTTAATATTTTGATTTTATCTATTATAAACAGTATCTAAAATTTAGACCCTACTCCAACCTCTTGTGTTAGTTGTTAAGCATCCACCATATTTTGATGATTAGCTACCATTTGGAATAGACGAGGTTTAGCATGATACCCCTCATGGTACAACTTGTGTAACAACCTAGAGTGACGTTGTATATCATCCCTTGTTACTTTTTCATGTATAAATGACCACTTTTCTCATACTAGTTTGTCAAAAAATAGTAGTTAATCGAATGACAATAGCCTTCTCTCAATTATTGGTGTTGGGTGTTATATGATTCATAGTGATTTCCCTTCTTGCAATCATCGATATTGAGTATAGAAATTGTGATGAATTTTCTTTCTACAATCAACGATACCCTTTGATGGATAATTATTCATGATAAAACCATTTAAGGATATGGTCTAGTAGGGCCTCATAAGTTGGATTCTTATTCATACACTTTAATTACTTTAATATTTTGATTTTATCTATTATAAACAATATCTAAAATTTAGACCCTAATTACTTTAATATTTTGATTTTATCTATTATAAACAATATCTAAAATTTGGACCCTCCAACCTCTTGTGGTTAGTTGTTAAGCATCCACCATATTTTGATGATTAGCTACCATTTGGAATAGACAAGGTTTAGGGGAAAATAAAGAGGTCCTTTGTTCAAATTTATAACAACAAACAATGCTAATTTACTCATATAAAGCACACTAGGCTTTACTAAACTACTTATTAAGCTTTGCTAAACTAAATTAAACACAACCTTGTAAAATACATAAAACACACAATATCTCTATTTACAATTTCCCTTCTATTAAGTAACTCATAAATCTAATACACCTATAAAATAACTCAATAAATAAAGGTATCTTATTCTAGTTTCTAAAATATTTTAAAAATAGGTCCAAGGTGTAGACCAATTGGTTCGACCAAACCCTGTAAAGGGGCGGGAGGTCCAAGGTTCAAATCTTGGGCCTCACCGGACTGAATGCTTGTCCCTTTCTTGGTGCTTTCAACGGCGTAAAAGGTTTAAAATTATTGTGGCATGGTGGTTATAGAGGTGGGCTACACAAAGATCTGTGTGGTAGCTTCTAGGGTAGACAACACAAAATACTGTAGTGGCCATAAAATCTAGATAGCGTGCCCTGATTTGTGGTGGCTATCGCATGTAAATTCAAAAAATAAAATTAAAAAAACTAAATAACATGTTTGTATTCTAGTTTCTAAAATATTTTAAAAACTAAATACCATGTTTGTAATATTAAATGCCATATTTATTTTGTTAAAATAGTTTAACTAACTTAAAAGTCTAGTTTCTAAAATATTTTAAAAACTAAATACTATGTTCGTCTTTTAATAAATACATTTCTAAACTAACTTATTTTTTATTCTAAAAATATCTTTAAATGATATTAATTGGTATAAAATTCAATTATTATATATTAACTTATTTTTTATTCTAAAAAATATCTATAAATAATATTAATTGATATAAAAGTTAATTATTATATATTATTATCATTTTATAAAAGCAATTTAAACATCATTATATATATTTTAAAAGGGTTATTATATTTGATTGAATTAGTTTGCATTTGCTGATCTTGACGTAGGTAAGGTTTTTCTTTTTTAAATTTTCAAGATAATTCATATAATTTTAAAGTGAAAAGACTATTACAGTTTTTTATTATTACTATGCTTTAATAAACTCGGAGGTATTATTAATATGATATTTTTAAATTTTTACTAGAGTCAAGTAATCTATGAAAAGGTTCATTATTTTTTACAAATGAGATATGCAAAGCAAAACACGAACATGATTTTGAATAAGACGAGTTTGTGCGTCATTCTTTGGAGAAAGCAAAAGTTTACAACTAACACAAATTTTTCATTCCTCTTTATTCAAAAAAGGTAATATCCGACAGTACTTAAGCGACTACCCTAATAATTTTACCATTTATAAAAACTAATCAAGGTTATCATAATTTCCAAGGAGCATAATTTGAAAATTTGCAAAAACCAAAGCCTATCAAGGGAAGTTGAATATAATAATACACTACCACAGAAAACCTGCTTATAAAGACATTACAAACCACGGCTTCGCTACAAGCTTCCCTATCTCCTACACATCAAATTTCTATCTCTGACGTTTGCTAGCAAACACAGATTTAACAAAACATTTTAGGAGATTTGTTATATTAAGGTTGTATGTTCTCTACAGAGTATTCTCTGCTCATGTTTCTCTACTACTACAATAGCATCTACACTGGGAGAAGATAATTCAATTTAGCTCAGCATATCTAATATAACCTTTCAATATTTTACATGATCGTTTGAAATTAGTGTATATCACTATTAAACTATATTTAACTCACATGTCAGGCCTCATGTACCTACTAATCTTCTTATCCCAAAACATCGAAAAAATTTAATACTGAGAATTCAATACATAAAAATACTAAATAATAACAACGTTGTGAACAATTATAATTGTGATAATGAAATATATTACCTCTATATTTATAAATAAGGCTGAGTAGTTACATTTATATTCATATGTTTTAGACATAAACTTCACTCTCGTGTCACTCATCAAACCCCAATGAGTAGAAATTTAATTAAATAAGTTTGAGAGAATTCAGCTATGCTTGTGAAGGGAGTCTCATTGGCCGCTTCAACAACCTTCTTACAGAGACATCAATGACCAGATTTACATTTCTCCTCGATAATGCTTACTTCTAGGATATCCTTTTGATGTTGTCGAAGGAATATAGAGGGTGAGACTTTCGTTTGGGTCAGCTCGACCCTTAAGTATGAATGCATCTAGATGAAATATGCAATAGTGTATCATACAAAACCCATTGAAATATTTAATAGTGTATCATCCATAGTCAAAATATACTAGAATTTTGGCAAAATTTTCATATTATTACTCCACATTCCAAACATTCATCATTATTCCATATATAGAAGATTAAGTTCATGTAATTGATGCCACATAAGAAAAATTTACATGCTTAGTTTCTGCAGAGGTGGCTTTTGTCCTACAGATTGCCACATAAAAGAGTTTTTTTAAGTTTTAATTTAATTTTAATATTTATATTTAAAATTTATAAAACTATGAAAAATATATTTATTTATTTATTTATGTTTAAAGAAAACATTTAGGCAGCAAAACAAATTGTCAAACAAATGCATAATGCAATCAATACAATCAGGCATTCATTAACATTTTGCAATAAGCAAGCAGAATGCTCCTACATGAATTTGTTTTCTAAGATTTCATGTACTCATAGGCCATTGTGTGCATCATATCCCACCTTACCTTTTGCGGACATCTCTATATTTCTACCTGAAGGTGGGTACCAGGTTCCTCTATTCTGCTAGTTTGAAGAAAAACACCTATTCTTGCACTCACAAAATTTATCAGTAGTTTCTCATACTAAAAATAATAACAAGCAGACAAATACCAAAATGGAGGGGATGTTACACTCATCCATAATAATAATAAACATAGTCCTTGTGTTTGTAAATTATATGCAAAAATTATTCTTTTTCACATAATTACTTAATCATCCAATCATTAACATGGTATATTTTACATATATATATATATATATATATATATATATATATATATATATATATATATATATATATATATATACCTATATATATAGGTATATATAAAAAAAAAAAAAAAAAAAAAAAAAATAATGTTGTTTTAAAAAAAAAAAAAAAAAACAGGGGGGGGGGTGGGGGGGGGGGGGGGGGGGGGGGGGGGCCCAGGGGGGGGGCCGGGGTTACACCCCCCCCCCCCCCAAAAGGGGGGATGGGGGTCACAAAATCAAATGGAAATGGGGGGGGGGGGGGGGGGGGGCGGGGGGCCCGGGTGTCTGTGGGGGGGGACCCCCTTGGTTGGGGCTCTGGGGCGAGGGGGGCGCCCGAGGGGGTTTTCTTGAGAGCCCCATCTTCTCATGTGGTATTTGTATTAGAATAATGGTCCTATTGAGGACCTTGATCAATTTTTTTTAGTAGTTATTTTGATCTATATCCAAGTATATTTTTTTGAGTTATTTTGTTCTATGTCTAAGTACCTATCAGGGCAGACTTCAATGTGGTGTGTGCCCGACATCTGTAAATGGGAAAAATTCCATGTGAGGGATGAACCACATAGTTTCTAAGGAGAGATACATGGGAAGTGTCATGGATTTTAGACAAATTAGATTGCAAGGCTAATCTATAGGCGAATGGACTGATTTTATCAATAATCTCAAATGGTCCCACAAACCTAAGGTTGAGTTTCGTAGATTTGATTGAGATTTTATATGGTTTTACTTTAGAGAATTCTCTTGGCATTATTTTAAGGTTAGCATAGCTCCTCTGGTGATCCGAGGCTTCCTTAAGCCTTTGGTGAATTTCTTTCAGTTGCTCTTCCATTTTTTTTATAGTGTCCAAACTAATCACTACCCGATATTTTAGATTATCCCAAGATAAATGTGTTCTACACCTTCGCCCATACAAATATTAAAACAAATCTATGTCCAGCGTGGCATGATAACTACCATTATTTGTAAACTCACCAAATAGAGATATTCCTTTTGTTTGCTCTAATGATCCATACCATACATTTGTAGCATGTATGCTACAATAGGTTATCCTTGACTATAAATTTCTTATTTCTATTAGGTCCTTACTCAACCTGAGTTAGATTCAGTTCTTTCTTGATGATGTAGAGTTTACATTCTTTTCCAATAACCTTCTTAACTTGCATAGTTAACAAAATTGAGATCTAACCACCTCTCTTTAAAATTTAGTAAGGCCTTATGCATCTAAATCCAGTCTACACCTAAAACAATTCCAAATGTGTGTAAGAGAGCTACATATAAATGTCATCTGGTTTTTCTTTGAGGTAAGGTGATTTGGGGTTCAAGTCACTGATTGACCGTATAGATCTATCTTGACTCATACTCAACCTTCCACCCATTTTTCATAAATCTAGGCATTTTCGGTATGTCCTTTATCAAACTAATAGAAATAAAGTTATCAATAGTACCATTATAAATTAAAATACGAACATCTTTATCATATATTCTTCCTTTTAAAAAGAAAGGTGTTGCTTGGCCGATGAGAGCAAAATTACCTATTGTTGCATATATTCTATGTGTAGCCTCCTCAACTACTTTCTTGTTATAAGCTTGATGTGGGCATTGATTAGAATAATGCACTCAAGTGCAAATGTAGAAACCATCAAGGGGAGATTTTTTTTTCCTACCCTTTTCATTCCTAGCCTACGATGTAGTATTTTTCCCTAGATCTTGAGTTATAGGTTTCCATTCATTTCTATTCATAAAGTTCCTCTTGCCACTATCTCTTTTCTTGCTATTGTTTCTATATATGTTCTCATCTTTAGGCTTTTTATATTGATCTTTATATCATCTATTAAAATCAATATTTTTTATTTTTAAAGGATCATTTATTTCTTTTTCTATAGCTCTCTAATAGTAGGCTTTCTTATTTTTCTAATTTACTTCCTCATGATGGGCCAAATCATATGCTTCTAAAAGATCCTTCGGTTTAAATAAACCGATCATAGATCTTATTCTCGGATGCAACCTCAAAATGAATTTTTGTACCTTAAGCTCTTCATGATCATCATATTCAGGTACATTCGAGTACATACTTTAACAACCATACATATTTTTTATAATAGTTTAGGACATGCATGTTTTCTTGATGTAATTTTATAAATTTTGCAAATTTTTCTACATAGAACTTTCGAGTCAAAATTTTATTTTTAAATTCCTTCAAAAATGTTTCCCAAGAAACATTAGTTGATTCAAACATGATTTGTCTTTTTGTAAGTCGTCCATCAATATAGAGCTATGACATCGAGATGAACTAGTGCCCAAGAAGTCTTTGATTCCAAAGACATCCTTTTCATTGAGTAATAGGCCTCAATCTCATTTATCTTCAATTGCCTCATCATTTCCAGTACCATCAAATTTAGATATGTCAATATTTCTCGAATCCTTATTAAGTTTAAGAGTAACTTCATTTCAACTTGAACCCTAAGAAAAATCATCTTGACCATATTTTGGCTCCTCTCTTTTAGATAAATTTTCAATTAACTTTTTTTGTTGAGTTATCAGTTCTTGTTGCTAAGCCAATTGTGACTTCTATTGTTCCATATGCTTAGTTAGTGGAACCCTCAGTTGTTCAATATGATATTTTTGTTGGTTCAATTTTTCTTGTGATTAGGCCCTCTATTGTTCCATGTGTTCTCTCTGTTGTTTCATTTTTTCTTGGAGTGATTGTCCCATTTTTCCAGTAAAAGTCCTCAAAGATTTGATCAGCAAGGTTGCTACGTTTGTGGAGGGACCCATTTTTCTAGTAAATGCTCTCAACAATTTGATCGCAAAGGAGCATCTAAGGTGCAACCCCTTGTAACATTTGCAAAATCTGAAAGTCAAGAGGAGCAAGCTGCCCTTCAGCTCTGAAGATGCCAGAATTCCATCATCTTGATACTCATCTAGAATTCAACAGTTATATCTTATCTGAAAGGAATTCCACATAAGAGAATGTGATTGATATGCAAAAATACTTTTCATACTTGTTTGAATAAACATTACAAACATTTTTGTTAATTGTTTTGATATAAATGTGAATTTGATTATTATGTGAATTTGATTTGGTCATAATATACTTTAAAAATATCAAATACCATTGTGCAGGGGTGAAATATAGATAAATACCATCGTGGAAATCATTTTAAGAAAGGTAGAGTTACCATAATTGAGGAATACAAATGCTTGTATCAGGTACTATCTAGATGATGGTAGAATAATTGACATAAATATTGGTAGAATAATTGAGAGAAATATTCAAAGTGCCAAAATGAGCTATGTTAATCTATCGATGACACCAAGGAAATTGTCTATGAGAGGTAGAGTTTTCTTAAGAATAAAATATGCTAAACAAATATAATCTCAATCCGAAAATTTGTGAAACCCTATGAGACCATTGATGAAATCCACTTTCAAATAGTTAGAAAAGAAGATCCAGTGAAACAAATTTTAAGAATCCCATATAAGGGAATACAGTTGAATACGGTTGATAATTTCCATATCTATTTACACAAACATAGATATATTTTTATTTTATCTAAGCAATGATATATTTTTGGCATGATATATTTTTTATCTAATAAAAACAAGTGAATTTTCAATAAAGTTTTGATTATGATTTGAAAATGCATAATTTTGAATATATATTGTAAACACAGGGACTGTGTTTAGTTCTAGTGGGAGAGAATTTAATATCCCTTCAAATTTAGCTGTTAGTTTGCTTACTTAATTTTCAAAGACAAGATACTGTTGATCAACTTGTGACTATAGGAAAATATAGGAGGAGTAGATGTAGAGAGTCAGACACCTCCTTTAGATGACAAAATAAGAGCAATAACTAAAGGTAATATGGGTATATGATGAGTGACGGGGTATTTGTAGTTGCAATGGATGAAAATTCATACTGGTTGTACACTTGTTAAGTGGTCAATGTAGTTGCATTTATATAGTCGCATCTAGGGTTTTTGTGCTTTGCTTGTGATCTATGTGTTAAATGTTGTCTGAATTTTTTTATTTTAAAATATTAAATTAAAATTAAAATTAAAAAATATATATATTAAAAGTAAAATTTAAAATAAAGAGATTAACATGTTTTGTTTTATTCTTATTTAACTAAAAATATAGCCACCACCTAAAAAACAAAAAAAATGGAAAATTACATGAAATAATACATTTTTTGATTGAATTACTAATGTGTTCATCTATATAATGGGAGGAGGAAAAAAAATGAGTTATGCTTTTGTTTCAGTGGAACTAGGAGTACGGACTATTAAAAAAATATTTAAACATTTCTCTTACCAGGTCAGTTCTCTATATTTGAATGTTGAGATTGTATTCTTGTGCATATTTTGGGTTGCTAAAATATATAACAGAGCTTATAAGAAGATGCACAAGAATACAATCTCAACATTCAAATACGAAGAATTGGCCTGGTAAGAGAAACCCCTCGATATATTTTTTTAGCAGTCCGTACTCCTAGTTCCACCCAAACAAAAGTATACCTCATTTTTTTCCCTCCTTCTATTATATAGATGAACAAGTTAGTAATTCAATCAACAGATGTATTATTTCATACAATGTTTTGTCTTTTCCTGTTTTCTAGGTGGTGGCTACATTTGTAGTTAAACTATAATAAAACAAAACATGTTAATCTCTTAATTTTATATTTTACTTTTAATAATTTTTTTAAAATTTTTATTTAATGTTTTAAACTAAAAATACTCAGATAATTCATAACACATAGATCAAAAGAAAAGCAAAATATCTCTAGATGTGACTATATGAATGCAACTACATAGACCGCTTAACAGGTGTACGACCAGTAGGACTTTTCATCCCTTACAACTACAAATACCCTATCACTCATCATATCCCCATATTACCTTTAGTTGTTGCTCTTCTTTTACCATATGGACAAGGTATTTGACTCTCTCAATTTGCTCCTCTTACTTGTTTCTACAATTACAAATTAATCAGCAGTATCTTGTCTTTGCAAATGAAGTAAGTAGACTTATAACTAAATTTGGAAGGATATTACATTCTCCCCCACTAAAATTAAATAGAGTTCTTGTGTTTGTAGTATATATTCAAAATTATGCACTTTCAAATCATAATCAAAATTATTCAACATGTTATTGAAAATTTACTTTTTTTTATTAGATAAAAATATATATATCATTACTTAGATAAAAGACAAAAATATATCATTGTTTAGATAAAACAAAAATATATCTATGTTTGTGTAAATAGATATGGAAATTTTCAACCATATTCTTTTATGTGAGATTTTTAAAATTTGTTTCATTGGACATTTTTTTTTTAACTATTTGAAAGTGGATTTTTTAAATGGTCTCATAGGGTTTCACAAATTTTTTGGTTGAGCTTAGAGTTGTTTAGCATTTTTTATTGTTAAGAAAATTTTCTCTCACAGATAATTTCGTTAGTGTCATCTTTAGATTAACATAACTCTTTTTGGTGCTTTCAATATTTCTCTAATTTATTCTACCATCATCTAGATAGTAGTTGATCCAAGCATTTGTATTCCACCTTATGGTAACTCTACCTTTCTTCAAAGGATTCCCATGGTGGTCTTGTCCTATATTTCACCTCTACACAATGGTATTTGGTCTTTTTAAAGTATGTTTCAACTAAATCAAATTCATATTCATATCAAAACAATTAATAAAAATGTTAGTAATGTTTATTCAAACATGTATAAAATGTATTTTTGAATATCAACCACATTCTCTGTTGAGCAAGGTGCAGTGACAGTATTTTCATTGTTGTCAACACAGTCAGATAGATCGGTTGATGCAATGGATAGGAGTTCAGAGGTTATTTAGAGTATGTACATTGATGTTAAATGCTTATGAGGATGTTTACCCACCTTTTTGCATATTTTCCAAGAAGACCGAAGTGGCCCATATGCTAAAGATCAAAGAAAAAGCAAAACATCACAAGAAAAAAAAGTGTCGTGATATCGCGAAATGTTGCATTTTCGTGGCCAAAAGAGAAGAGAAAGAACAAGAAAGAAAAAGTGTCATGATATCGTGACATGTTGCATTTTCGTGGCCAAAATAAAAGAGAAATAACAAGAAAGAAAAAGTGTCGCAGAGATTCAATTGGAATAAGTCAAGAAACAGGGAAAAAAATTGAAGATGGATTCTAATCAAAAAGTAGGTCGCAAGACCAATCAATATCATATGGTAAAAGAAGGTGAAAAGCTTGTAGAGGAAGGTAAGATTAATGCCCTTACCAACATTTTTAGCCCCGGTATTAATGAAGATCATCACTTGGAATATTAGAGGACTCAAAGGGAGTCTTTCAAAACAAAATGAAATTAGAAGAATGATTCAGATAAATCATCCACATCTTGTTTTCCTTCAAGAAACAAAAATGTCAATGGAGGATATGGACTTAATTGCCAGTAAAATTTGGGAAGCTGGAAAAGTGGTTTCCCTCAGTTCCTAAGGGACTTCGGGTGGCATTGCTTGTCTTTAGGACCCAAAAGAGGTAGTTATTCACCATATGGTTGGCAGTTGGGGTTTGGAGGAAAAAATAAGACAGTGGAAGGATATTACTCATATTATCTCTCATTTTCCTAAATCTTGGATCTTGATCGGAGGATATTTCAATACCATCCTCTCTCTAGATGAGAAAAGGGGGGGAAATAGAAATTTGGACAAAAGTACTAACCTCATGAGCGAATATATTGCAAACCTCCATCTTGTGGATATCCAACTAGATAATGGCCTTATGACTTGGTCTAACAGAAGTCAAGGCTTAGCTTGTATAATGGAGAGATTGGATAGGTTTTTGCTCTCTGAAAATTTCTTAATCCATGGTCACATTCCTAAAGTGAAGACTCTTAATAATGTTGGTTCGAATCATTGGCCACCATGGTGGAAATGTGGAAAACCAATGTGAGTTTCTCTCCTTTTTGTTTTCAATTAATGTGGCTTAGAGACATTTCCTTCAGACCTCGTGTGCAACAATGGTGGAAGGAAGGTAAACCTAGGCATGGGACTAAGATGTTCTGTTTTTCCAAAATATTGCAATACATTAAATCCAAAATCAAGACTTGGAACTAGAAAGAGTTTGGGGATGTTCATAAAAAAAAACATGAAGTTATTGCTCATATTGAAAATTTGAATAAGAAAATCCGTTTAGATGGCCTCACAGAGAAGAGAAGTGCAGATGAAATTAAACTCACAACTCAGTTAGAGGAATGGGAAAAAAGAGAAGAAATCTTATGGAAGCAAAAATCTAGAATTCAATGGCTCAAAGAAGGAGATCGAAACACAAATTTCTTCCACAAATCTCTTCTAGCTCGAAGATCTCACAACTTTATTTCTTCCTTAAAATCAGATTATGGAGATGTTGTTTATACTTGGGATGGCATGAACTCTATTGTTGTTGATTACTTTTCCAATATTTTTGCTGCTACTCCTCTTGACTCAGCTTCTCAACAAAATGTTCTTCAAGCAATCCCTTCTCTTATCACTTTTGAGGAGAACTCTATTTTGATTGCTCCTGTTACTATCAATGAGCTTCAACAAGTAGTTTTTAAAATGCAAAAATGGAAAACCCCAAGTCCTGATGGTTTTCCTATTGAGTTCTACCAAGAGTTCTGGGATATCCTTCATGTTGATTTATTAGAGGTGGTGGAAGAAGCCAGGAAATCCAAAGAAATTTTGAAGGTTATCAATAAAACTTATATTACTCTTGTTCCAAAAGCTCAAGAGGTTGATCATATCTCAGCTTTTAGACCTATTGCTTTATGTAATGTTCTTCTCAAAATTATTACTAAAATCATGGCAGAAAGGTTGAAGCCTCTTTTACATAAGATTATTTCCCCAGAGCAAGGGGGATATGTGGAAGGACGTCAAATAGTAGATGAGATAGTTCTTGCTCAGGAAGCCATCCATTCCATGGATATGCAAAATTCTCCTTCTATGTTCATCCGGTTAGACTTATCCAAAGCTTATGACAAAGTGGATTGGCACTTCCTTATCAAAGTTTTGAGGCAATTTGGTTTCTCTAAGGATTGGATGGATTGGATTATGGGATGTATCTCTTTAGTTTCCTACTTAGTTCTTATCAATGGTAGGCCTTCTCAGTCTTTCCCAGCTTCCAGAGGTATCAGGCAAGGTGACCCGCTATCCCCTTATTTATTCATCATTCTTGTTGAATGCTTGGGTAGGACTATAACCAAAAAGAGGGAAAACAAAACCCTTGAGGGAGTTACCATTGCTCATGGAGCTAGACCTATCTCTCATCTTCAATTTGTGGATGACTCTACCCTTTTAGGTAAAGCTACAGTTAAGGAAGCTTCTAATTTTAAGCAAATCATTAGCTATTTTTCTAAGGCTACTCGGGCAGTTGATCAATGAAGACAAATCTAAAGTTATTTTCTTTCACTGCTCTGCTAGACAAGAAGCCATGGTCTTGGATAAATTAAGATATAAGAAGACCTCTCTTCCAATCACTTATTTAGGTATTCCCATAAATATTCAAAGGCAGAAAAATAAATATTGGAATTGGTTGTTGGACAAAGTCAAGAAGAAAATTGGAAAGTGGACCAACAAGTGGCTTTCTTCCGGGGGTAGAATCACCTTGGTAAAATCAGTCCTTCAAGCTATTCCTATTTATGTTTCTTCCATTTTGAATATCCCAAAGGCTGTTCTTCGAGAATTGGATCAAATCAGTCATCGTTTCCTTTGGAGTGGTACTAAGGAGAAAAGAAAATGGGCCTTGGTGAAATGGGATACTTTATGTCTTCCTAAGAGTGAAGGGGGGTTAGGATTCCGGTCTTCAATTAATAACAACAAAGCTTTAGCTACTAAATTATATTGGAGGATGTTGCATAACCCCAATGCTCTTTGGGCCAATAATCTCCATGCTAAATATGCTGAGAACAAAAGTCCTGAAGACCTTGTTCGCTATCAACTTCCTACCAAAGGTTCTCCCATTTTAGCAGTTCTTAAGACTAGTGAGGATTTGATAAAGAAAAAATTATTTTGGATCATTCATAATGGTCAACATGCAAATTTTTGGACAGATTCTTGGGATGGTCACAAGCCTTTGATAACTCAGTTTCCCGATTGGAGGCCTTGGATGGAGGAGCTTCACCGAGCTAATTGGATAAAGGTGGCTAATTACTGTCGATACCATACTGGTAATTCAAAGGTTGGTAGATATTGGATCCCTATTGAGGACTGGCCTATTCAAATCCCATAAAGGCAAAGACAAGATATCCAAGGCATCCTTCATATGAGATCCCTCTCTTGGTCCCATGAAAAAGATTGTTTTGGATGGAACGACACTACTAAGGGTGAGTATTCAGTTGCTCAAGGTTATTTGACCTTATGCCATAATAATCCCAACCATTCTTCTGACATATTTTCTCAATTGTGGGCTCAAAAGCTCTGGCCTAAGGTGAGGTTCTTTAATTGGCTTTTATTGCATCGTAGGGTGCTTACTTGGTGAGCAACTTATGAAGCATGGTTTTCATGGCCCTTTTAGATGTGAAATGTGTGAAGAGAATGTAGAAAATATCAACCATATTTTTATTGAGTGTACTTTAGCCTCTGAGCTATGGAGGAGAATGGCAACTTTACTTGGCTTATAGTGGTCCAATTTTTTCACTTTTGAATAGCTTTGGAGGGATTGGCCTAATCAAGAGGGTGTTGATCATTTTATTAGGCAATTAGTTTGGATGGGTTCTACCATTCTTCTTTGGAATATTTGGAATGAAAGGAACAACCAAATTTTTAATCAAGATAGGAAGGATATTCACTATATTTGGCAAAAGACCATAGCCAACTTAGTTGAATCAGTCCATCATCTCCTTAATCACCCCCAAAACTCCCACCAAATATGGGATCAAGTGATGCAAATATTGAAGATTAAACCTTCTAAGGGCAACCAACTTAAAGGGAATGTGAGTATTAGTAAGATGGATAGGACTAGAAATTGGCAACCTCCTCCTAAGGATTTTGGAAAAGTCAATACCGATGGAGCCTCTAGAGGGAACCCTGGAAAAGCCAGTGTGGGAGGAATTGGTAGACTTTCAGATGGCTCCCTGGTTTTTACTTTTGCTGAGAATTTGGGTATTCTTTCCAATAACCTTGCTGAGGGGTATGGTATCCTTAGAGGCCTTCAGGAGGCTACCAAGGTTGGATGGGAAAAGGTGTTAGTTGAGTCTGACTCTCAACTTATGATTAATCTCTTGAAGACTCCTTCTAAGAATCATAAGGTGGATTGGAGAATAAAAAGAATTATTGAGAAAATTCAGTTAATCCAGATGGGATTTTTGAAAGTTGATTACAATCATGTGGTTCGAGATCAAAACAAGAGTGCTGATGCTTTAGCTAATTGGGCTTTGGACAAAGGTGATCTTACTTGTTATGGCCACCCTCCTATATGGTGGGCTTCTCAAATTAGGGAAGCTCTTCTTTCTATCATTTCTTTGGATGGCTCCAGCTCGAAGGTACCTAGTTTCTTCTTGTTTTTTTTTTTGTTTCTCTTTGGTTCATTCAGTTTTTTTAGTTCCCTAGCTCATTCTATTCTTTATTTTGTTTCCTCTGTTGATTCTTGCATTAATAGTCTTCTGGTCTAGATAGGTCATTGTTTTGTTCATTTTTTTTTTCTTTTGTCTTCTTTGTTTTTTTGTTTAGTTTTTTAAGGTGGGTGGGTTCTTTTGTTTTGTTTTGTTTTTGTGTTCTTTGTGTTGTTTTTTGTTGTTCTTGTGTTTTTGTTGTTTTGTTTTTTTTTATGTTTATTGTTATTGTTCTTGTGTTTTTTTTTGTTCTTGTTCTTGGGTTTCTCTTTGTTTGTGTTATTTCATTTTTTTATGTGTGAGTGTTTTCTATGTTTTTTGTTTTTGTTTATTGTCTCGTTGTTGGTTGTTTTTATTTTTATTTTATTTATTTTATTTTTTAGGTTTTGGTTGTGTTTATTTTTCATGTTTTTTTGGGTTATGTCTTTGTAGTGTTCTGTTGTTTTTGTCTTGTTTGTGTTTTGTTATGTGGTTCTTGTGTTTTTCTATGTGGTTTGTGTTGTGGTTTCTTTTATCTTATTGTGCGTGTTTGGTTGTGCTTTTGGTTTTGACACACTCAAGGAGTTTGTTTTTTATTTTATTTTATTATTTTTGTTGTTATTTTCTTTTTTTAATTTGGTTTTGTGTGTTTGTTTGCTCCTTGAGTATGTCAAAGGTGGTAGGCCAGGTCCGAGTCCTGGGCATTTTTGGTGGAATGGATACCCCTGCCTCCTTGGGTCTTACCCGAAAGTGGCATCCCTTTTGGGGATGTTTTCCACAAATTAAAAAAAAAAAAAGGGTCGCGATATTGTGACATGTTGCATTTTCACAGGCCAAAGCAAAGAGAAACAACAAGGAGAAAAAAGTGTCGCGATATCGTGACATGTTGCATTTTCGTGGTCCAAAGTAAAGAGAAAGAGCAAGGAGAAAAAAGTGTCGCGATATCGCGACATGTTGTATTTTCACGGGCCAAAGCAAAGAGAAAGAGCAAAGAAAAAAGTGTCGCAATATCGCGACATGTTGCATTTTCGCGAGCCAAAGCAAAGAGAAAGAGCAAGGAGAAAAAAGTGTCGCGATATCGCGACATATTGTATTTTCACAATCCAAATCAAAGAGAAAGAGCAAGAAGGAAAAAGTTTCACGAATCGCGACATGTCACATTTTTGTGACTCAAAAAGGGCAGGTAGGCAGAGAAAAAAAAGTGTCACGATATCGCGACATGTCGCATTTTCGTGACTCAAAAAGGGAATGCAGGCAGAGAAACAAAAGTGTCGCAATATCGCGACATGTCACATTTTCATGACTCAAAAAGAGCAGGCAGGATGAGAAATAAAAGTGTCATGATATCGAAACATGTCGCATTTTCATGACTCAAAAAGGGCAGGCAGGCAGAGAAACAAAAGTGTCGCGATATCGCGACATGTCGCATTTTCACAACTCAAAAAAGGCAGGCAGGTAGAGAAACAAAAATGTCGTGATATCGCGACATGTTGCGTTTTTTCCAAAGGAATAGAGTAGTTGAAAGTGCATCTGATATTAGTAATGAACACCAGGATAGTGAAACTGAAGACTGCATAGTGACGTGGACCTATAAGGAATAAATCGAAGATTGAATAAGGTAATTTGTCACATAAGGACAAAATTCAATGAATAAGACAAAACGTTACATAAGGAATCTTTAATGATTTGAAATCATCTAAGATGGTCGTTACACATGGAAAGAAGTAGACGCATGCCCATGTGGAGAAAAGGAAAAGAAGGGCCACAAAATAGAAACAAAACGCCATTTCGGAAACCAAAACACATGCATGCACAAGGGAAGAATAAAACAAACAGTCATGGAAGGAGAAAACGAACAGTCATGGAAGGAGAAAACGAACAGTCATGGAAGGAGAAACAATTTTTTTTTAGAGGTTTTAAATATGCCATTCAAAGAGGCCATATTATGTTGGTGCAGATAAATTAAGGGTTGGTGCTCCTTTCTGTTGGTGCAGATAAATTAGGAGTCGGTGCTCCTTTATGTTGGTGCAGATAAATCAGGGGTTGGTGCTCCTTTATGTTGGTGCAGATAAATCAGGGGTTGGTGCTCCTTCCAGTGGGTGCTGGTAAATTGATTGTAAAGTTAGTGCTTTGCAAAGGCTAAATTTGGATGGGAGTCCAAACAATCATTTTGAGGATGTAGCCAAATCGGTGAACCTCGATACATCTTGTGTTGTGTGATGTTCTCTTGTTATACTTGTTTTATTTGGTTTCAAGTTTTCATTGTTTCGGCTTTAAGAGTTGAAGATTTAAGTTTTAAAGAGCTACACTGATTCACCTCCCCATCTTAATGTCATTATGAGACTAACAATTGGTATCAGAGCCAAGTTCCTGAACAAGCTTAACCAGCTATGGTGATCTTGGAAGTGACACAATGACAGGTGGTGAAGGCTTCTCATCAAACAAAGCATCACTGTTTAACAGAACTAATTACACTTTTTGGAGACTCAGGATGTAGACATATCTTTATTCTTTGGGATATGACATTTGGGATTCAATACATAGTGGATATACAATACCCACCACTTCTCCAACCGATGCTACCGGTAAGAAATTGTTTGAGAATGACTCAAAAGCAAAGAATGCTATCATGTACGGATTAGTGGACAATGAACTGGTAAATATTATGAGTTGTAAAATGGTAAAAGAAATATGGGACAAACTGAGGAGCATTCATGAAGGAGATGTTAAGATCAAGGAGGCCAAGTTACAAACACATTGAGCTCAGTTCGAAGTATTAAATATGAATGACGATGAGAACATAGAGGCATATATGCTGAGAGTTAATGAAGTCATTAATGTGATTAGAGGACTCGGCAAGGAAATCAAAGATTCTATCATCATGAAAAAAGTATTAATATCTCTTCCCCAAAGATTTGATTCTAAATTTTTAGCTATAGAAGAAGCTAAAGATCTAAATTCTTTTAGTATGGATGATATGCATGGTTCTTTGAGTGCATATGAGATGAGAATAGGAAAATATAAACCCACAAACAGAGAAGCTACTTTTAAATCCCATAAAAATATGAAAGCAAAACAAGAATCCGAGGAAGAAGAGACATCAAATGAAATGGAAGCAAACTTTGTTCGAAAACTAAAAAGGGGAAAATAAAAATACAGAGGAAAGTTACCGTTTAAATGTTTCAATTGTGGAGGCATTGGGCATTTTATATCTAAATGTCCACTTAATGAGAAGAACAAAAGTGATGAAGGATCGCACCAATAAAGAAGTGACTGGAAGAAAAAAACAAATTTTAGAAAAGGCAACTTCAAGAAGAAAAGTTTCATCTCCAAGAATGTCAGTTCATCAGAAGATAGCTACGATGAGGATTCTAAAAAGGAAATAGGTGAAGCTCTTTTCATGGCACTCAAAGAAGAAAAAATAGAAAAATAACAGGAATGTGATGAAGAAGAAATTGATGCAGAAGTAAATTTGGAAGAGGAACTAATTGCAGCTCTGGATGAATTGAAGATAGAAAGGAAAAAGAATAAGAAAATTTCAAGAAAGCTTGAGGATGCAAATGAAATCATAACTAGTTTGAAAGTACAAATAGAAGAATCCAAAAAAATATATGAAGATCTCGAAGTGCAAATAACCATGAAAATATATTATTGTAGCAAGCTAGAAGAAGAGACTGTTGGTTTAAGGATGCAGATAGAAGAGATGAATCATAAAATGGCAGCACTTAATTGCTCAAAATGCTACCTTTCTCTATCCATTTTGGGTGAGAAAACTCACCAATTTATAGACTTAGGGTCTCTCTATTTGAATTGTGCATGTGAGGGCGCCACTTGAGTTGCATGTCCTATTTTGAGAAAAATATTATTCCCTAATTTAGAATCTCCTTGCATGAGGCCTCCAAAATTAAAGACATGCATGACTGAAGTCTCTCTCCTTGATTTGAAGTTGTTCCTCGTAATTGCATGGCTTGAAGTTGTAGTTAACTAGCGGACTTGTCGAGGTTTGAATTTTTTGCCAGTCAACCCTGCTATTCCCCCCACCCTGGAGCGATTGCTTAATCATCCTTGGGTGGGACAAATACCATTTTGTATTCATCCCAGGGTGGGGTGAGTAGAGAGCAAAGTGCCAAAAAGGTTCCAAATTGACCTTTGACCTTCCAAACTGCTTTTGGGAGTGGTTAGGACCACTGTTTAACCTCTGGGGGCTGCCCTGGGGGTTGTGTGTGTCAATGCGATTAGCGCTTGTTGTCACATAATCATATTGGTGCTATTTTGGTGTCTACACATACAAAATAAGTTAATAAGTGGAAATAATATTTATGTATTGAAAAAATATGATGCCACAAAAAATTTTGGGTTCTTGCATGAGAAGCCTTACGTGTCACATAAAACAAACTTCCAATTCCTTTAAAAATGATATATCGAGCTAATTTGGGATATGCCTTGGAATTGTGTAGATCCTTTTCTCAACAAGTGTAGAAGTGATTGTGTTTATCTGTATTAGAAAAGAGGAGATCAATCAAGGAAAATTATTATTCTGTTATCGAGTTAAGCAGGTTTGATTTAGTTGGTCTTTTGTTTTCTTTTAAATAAAATTTTCATGAATGATATTACTGGCGTGCTTTATTTTCTTCTTCAAAAAGGTTTTGTGATGTTGTACATAAACAAGATATGGTATATCTGGTATTATTTGAACTGGGTGTGTATGAAATCATTTGGTATACTAATGAGTAGACAAGTAAATTTAAAAATATATATATACAATATCTACTTCTTGACTACGAGTCTAGCGATTGCATTTAGAGTGTGAAGTTTTCTTGCATTAGATATCATGAGCCATGCTAACCCATTACCTTCACCCAATTATCTCACGCCATCATGGGTGGTGTTTAGATAATTTCCCAAAATGTACAAGATCAATGGGACGATATGTGATGCATCATGGAGATTTTAAGTTAAAATTAGGGAAAAATGAATGAGGCTACCATGATTTATATTCTGCCTTGTAAACATTTCCTTTTAACAGACCTGCATTAAGATGAAAATATGTAAAATTGTAAAATTTATGTTATGTTGTTATAATGAATTTTTATCTATTTCATAGCAATAATTATATGTTATAAATTATCTTTTTAATGACTGATGGGATTTTAGAGTGGCCTACTAGAGTAATATGTGATTAGAGTATTGGCGTACCCTAATAACACCTTAGATGAAGGTCAATAATCAGGCATCGACATAGCTACACTACCTTTAGCATGGGCCTAAAAGCTTAACAATGAATTAAAAATTGGTTCAATGTACCATTATGATAAGAATAATATTATAGATCTAGTCCTCCATGCTATGATATGGGGAGATTAATGCATCCATTATTCCTGGTGATATGGGCTTTGGAAGGGCAACCCCTTGTCGATAACCCAAAAATTGAGTAGGAAAAGGTGGGTCTCATAAGTGATAGTTATTTATGGGAAGTTGGCCATTCTCGAGCACTCAAGATTCTTACTATAGTGGTAATATATATCTTGAAGTGTAAACATCTATGCCTGAGTACTAATATAAATTTGGGTGTATTGATAAATCAAAATTTTGTAATTGTGTTTTTTACAACTAGGTGAGTATACCTGGGTTGTGACATTTGAGTACTTGTTGATTCAAAGTGAACTATCATTCTTCCTAGATTTCCAATCTAGTTCAAAGGTTGTAGTGGTCTGCAAACACTACCCAAAATTTCTCCTATGAAAAAATTGGAGGATTTTTTCATTCAAAGTGCACTATCATTTCTACTTGCCAATGTTACAAAGTTGAAAGTTAACATCAGTTACAATCTAGTAAATTTTCATTTTTCAAAGTCTCATTGAACTCCAACATCAGTTACAATCTAGTAAACTTTCATTTTTCAAATAGTCTCACTAAACTCCATCTCAAAGGTTGTAGGAATCTGCAAAAACTGCCTCCTATAAAAAAATTGGAGGTTCTTGATCTCTTTTGGTGCACAATTTTCATAGAACTTCAAACTAGGGGCTTATGAGGTGATTTAATTATTGCCTGCCCTTATGCAATAGCTTTAATGCCTATTTAATGCTCTCTAGAAAAATTAATGACCAAAGTATTATGAGTCTTATTTTTATGTAAGTTCATGTTCTCTAGATGGTAGAGTAAAATTTGTATTCATTGCAATGAATATCTAATACAAAATTATTGGAAATTTTTTATTTTATGATATATTTATTTATTTTAGTAATAGCCTAGTTTTCTCAAGTTGTACTCTAAAAAATTCAAAATTCTAGTATGATTTATTTTTCCTAATCATTAATTCATAGCTTGTCACAAGACTTTTTAGTCATTTTTCTAGTCTGGCAGATACTCATTAGGGGTCATTCTTTATGTTTGGCAAAAATTATAGATTAACATTTATAGAGAAAAGGGCATGTTTTTTTAATACCTCGCAATTCAATTAGTCTTCATATTAGAAATTATATATTAATTCATCAAACTCATAAACTTGTACCCCATTCTTAACCAAAATATTTTGAATATCTAGTAATTCAATTAGGCTTCATATTAAAAATTATATATTAATTCATTAAACTCATAAACTTGTATCCCATTCTTAACTTGGGGCACAATAACTTGTTAGTAGGATTTTCTTAGTCTAGTAATTCCCAAGAATATAGGTAATTAGACTTGTAATTGCATAGTGATATTGATATATCACCTTATCAGTGTATTCATTTAAAAGAATACAGGGAATTAGACTTGTAATTGCATAGTGTCACTGAGATCTCACCTTAAAATAGAGAAAATAAAATAGCTAACAACTATGATGTTCTCACCTTGAGAATAGAAAAAATCAACTTTCCTTCTTTTGTGGTTCCTGAAAGAGAAAATAAACAACTACAACTATGATTCTCCTTAAAAATCAAACTTTAACCTTCTAATTTTGAAGAGATACATATATTCTCTAAAAATGTGATTCTCATATTGTTTGATGTGGATGTGGAGATATTAGATCTCTATATTATACAAAACTAACTTTACTTTTACAAAAGAGGGAGCTCTACGAGGGAGTGTAATGGAAATGAGAATTCCTTTATAATATTTATAATATTTTTTCAAGCATGTTCTTTTTTCCAACTTTCTTTTGATGAAGAATAGAATAAAAAAATTTCTCCTTTTTTATTTATTTATTTCTTGGATGTTATTGAAGACAACTCATTTTTATAACTAAATTCTTTTATTTATCCAAGCTTGTTGGATTTTGGGTTGATTTTTGTCTGCATATAGTCTTTCTACAAGATGTTAGAAAAGGTTTCTGATTTTTTCTTTGTACCATCGAAATGCATTGCTAAGTTTGGCTTTATATACCTTCAAAATGCATATTTGAGTGCATTTTTTCCAACTTCTTCTGGATTGTGAATTTACCTTCTCAATTCCAAATAGTCTGGTTTTGACAGATTTCATAATAAAATAAAAATATACATCCAAAATATTTCATAATAAAATCAAAATATGCATCCAAGAAATAAAATTAGAATATACATTGCATGATTTTACTGTATCTTTTAGTTTTTCCTTGTTTTCATTTTCAGCTAAGAGTTTTAATAAGATACCTAAGAGTTTTAATAATATAGGGACTAGATCCTAATACCATACCATTAGCTAGGGATATTCTTGATTTATAGCTAAGGTGTAAAAAAATTCTGGTATATATTATAATAGAGAATCGATCAGTGGCTAGGGACATGCTTGGTGTATAGCTAAGGCATAAAAAATACTAGTATATATAGAGAATAGATCAGTGTCACTTTCAATAAATTGAACAAGTGAAATACATTATATATATTTCTTGTGCCCCATGATATTGTCATGGTCTTTTAAGACCATCTTGAATTATTTGAGGAAAAGACACAATTTAACACCTGCCACTTGCTACATATGAGCTAGACTAGTCAAGGAATTTTTTTGATGACACAATGTGAGAATGCTTGCAAGATGTTAGCAAAGGTTGCTGATTTTGCCTTTGTACCATCACAATGCATTGTTAATTTTATCTTTATATACCTCCAAAATTTATATTTGAGCACATCTTTCAAGTTTCTTCTGGATCGTGAATTTACCTTCTCAATTTCAAACATTTTGATTCTGACAAGTTTCATAATAAAATCAAAATTTACATCCAAAAGCTTTCATAATAAAATCAAATAATACATTACATGATTTTACTATATCTCTCCTTGAGTTCATTTTGACCTAAGAGTTTTAACAAGTTTTAACATCAAGTTCAAAGTATTAACTTCTCATTATTTTTATACGATGCTAATATTGTGGTGTAAATCCCAAAATTTTAGGGGAATAGGTCTTGATACCATACCATTGGCTAGGGAAATTCTTGGTGTATAGCTAAGGTGTAAAAAAATGCTAGTAGATATTATATATAGAGAGAATAGACCAGTCTCACTCGTAATCAATTGAACAAGTAAAATATATTAGACTTGTGCCCCCATGATATTCTCATGGTATTCTAAAACCATCTTGAATTCTTTGAGAAAAATACACAATCTAACTTTCATGCTTGCCACTACCATCTACTACAACTCATATGTGTTTTGAAGTGGATCAATCAAGGACTTTATTTGGTTGTATGTGTTTTGAAGTGGATCAATCAAGGACTTTCTTTGGACTACTTAGTGTTCTTAGGTTCTTTATGTGTTTCTCTCCTTTTTCACTGAAATCTAATATTTTCTTGCAAATACTACAACAAATTTTTAAATGATAATAGATTCTTTTACACAATGCTTCCTACGAATAGTTATAGCTTATGTTCATATTTTGTAGTTCCTCTACACCTCCATTTGGTATAGCTACTAGTTTTTTTGAAAAGGTAAAAGTCTTTATTAATAGAGAAAGAATAAAATTATGCTACTTTTGGCAAGCACTAAAATCCGAATAAAATTTGGAATAACATCTCCAAAAATAACAAAAAAAATGACTTGATCCTATTTTTGCTTTATGTTGATCCCAAGTATCCTAACAGGTTTGATAGTCCCAAAAATAACAAAAAAATGAGTATCATCTAAGGAGTGGATACTCTTAGCTTGATCCTATTTTTTGCTTTATGTTGATCCTAAGTAACCTAACAGGTTTGATAGGCCCTATCCAAAAAGGGCCCAAAGAGTGTTGCAAGAGGTAACAAAAAACCCAACAAATAATTGTTCATCCTCCATTGATCCATATGCCTTAATGGACTCTAGACTTTGACAAATAATTGTTCATCCTCCATTGATCCTCCTCCTTACATAAGTATTTCTTGGTCAAACTAAGAACCATTTGGTTGATCTTTGGCCATTTATAAGTGTCCCTATATTTATTAGAATTTAGCATGTATCCAACCTGACATTAACTACCAATCGTTGCATTATTTTGTCTATCAACATAGACTAGGATGACATCCTCAAATTGCTAATATATGAAATTAATTTGGATCATAATGTTTCTTATCCTTCAAGCCTTTGTTTTGAAACTTATTATAATATCTAGAAGCCCTGCCCCACCATAATTTGTGAGTATGAATTGACAATGATATTTTTAACTCCATTCTCCCAAGCATTAAGAGAACCTTGCTTGATATCCAACCCTTCAACTTCATTGTTAGTAGCCCTTCAACTTGATCTATCACTAGTTTAATATGAAGTTTTTCCTTTGGGAGGCAACCATTAACCCTTACATGGTATGATTGTTTCTTTGTATTCTTGGTCGCTCTATAAAAAATAGAATGAATATTTGAGTCTCTAAACAAGATGTCCTCCATGTCTTGTTTCCTTTTAACTATATTTTCAAATGATTTCTTAAGGGAGGGGGACAAGTTGGGGTCTATAAGGGCCCTCATTATAACTCATAGGCCACTCCAAAGCCTACACACAACACTTCACACAAAGGGAATACTTCTTCACCTCCTAAAATGCTGCCATAAAACAAAAAACCCTCTCCACTTACCTTTGTAAGTTAGTATGTGTCCTTTTATGTTCTTCATGTGCTTCTCTCCTTTTTCATAGAACTCTTATTTTTTCTTTCAAATTATACAATGGATTCTTTTACACGATACTCCCTACAAATAGTTGTAGCTTTTGTTCAATATTTTGTAGTTTCTATAGACCTCCATTTGGTGTAGCTACTAGTTTTTAAATCTAGCATATAATCATTAATAGTGTAGCTATTTCTTTCAAAAATGTTGCCAAAAAATCATAAAACCTCTCCTCTTCTCTAATCCTAGGTGAATATTATAGTTGTCCAAAGTTTTCAAAACTATTTACAGAATGTTAATATTTTTCTAATTGGTTTTTTCCCTTTTGTTTTTGTTTTGATATTTTGCTAATGAGTTTTTCCCCTTTGTTTTGTTTTGATTTGATAATGATTTTTCCTCCTTTATTTTGTTTTGTTTTGATTTTTTTTTGTTAGGTTTAGGCAGGCCTTGCAACAATTGCAACCTTTCATGAGCATTTTTTAACTCTTCTCTTATATTCATTCGATAAGACCAACAATCCACTTTTTTTTTCAACTTAACTTTGATGCCTTTCACCTAATTTTGTACCTTTGTAAGCTAGCACATGTATTTTTATGTTACGTTCTTCATGTTCTGCTCCTTTGTAGGCCACACAAGCTCATTGTAGGATATTTTTTTCCTACTTAACTTTCATGCCTGACGCCTACTACTCATATGTGTTTTAAGGTTGTACCTTTATAAGCTAGCACATGTACTTTTATGTTCTCATGTACTTTTATGTTCTTTTGTTCTATTGTTCTATTTTTTTTATAGTTCCAATTGGTGTAGCTAAGTGTAGGTACTAGTTTTTTATTTAATCTAGCATATAATGATATTAATGCACAAAAAGCATTTAGCAACTCATCTTCTCATTGAGAATTTTTTTGCTAATGGTGTTTTTCCTTTTGCTTTCATTTGATTTTTTTGCTAATGGTTTTTTTCTATTTGATTTTATTTTATTTTTTGCTAATGGTGTTTTCCCCTTTGCTTTTCATTTGGTTTGGTTTGTTGTAGGGAAACATCAATAGCCTAGTGGCCTTGAAACCCTTTATGGGCATTTTTTAAACTCTTTTATTTTCCTCTATATGACCAATAATGCTCTATGGGTTTCTCTTTTATTTGATTTTATTTTTTGCTCATGGTGTTTTTCCATTTTATTTTAATTTGGTTTGGTTTGTTGTAGAGAAACATCAATAGCCTAGTGGTCTTGAAACCTTTTATTGGTATTTTTTAAACTCTTCTTTTATTTACTTCTATATGACCATTAATGCTCCATGGGTTACAAACAAAAGTATGGATGGATACTCTTACCTTTTAATGAAAGATATAAGACACTATCTCCCTAAAGTATATAGAGGGCTTATAATGCAAAAGAACAAGGTTTCTTTCTTTTCTAGTTTTAAAATATAATTAAATAGATTAATATGAGAAGCTACAGTAAGGTCCAAAGACAAAATCATAAGATAACTCAATTGATTTGCACTAGTTGATATAGAGTTCAAGCTCTAATTTTGAGTACCAACATACTAAGACCAACATCTTTTTTCACTTAATAAAATATAGTGAAAATGTAAGATATGTACTCTATAATTTATAGCTATGTGTCCTATGAATAACCTAGGAAAGTTCTATTCCTCCTTACACATAAGATCATAATTTATATTTTCATCCAATGATAATCATGACCTATTGAAAGTGTTTAATAGTCTATACAGACATCTAAATGTAGTTGACTTGAATGAAAATATACGTAATGGAGATTATAAATTAAATGTCACTTATTTTCATTGGTGGTCCCTTTGATATTTTCAATCAAATTATAAAAGGATGCAAGTTACTAATTTTTCAAAAATGCTAATTATTAAAATAATTATGGGTTTCAGTTAGATTTTAGGTTGTTATAGTTTACCTTAGTAATATATGAAAAGCTTACGTAGCTCATCATTGTGTTAATAAGTATATTGTGTTATGGATAATGGTTTATTTTTATAATAAGAGTTTGGAAATTATATTCCTTTTGGTATATATATAACTTTAAATAATTCTCTCATATGATATTAGCTTTTAGACTAAGATTTTAGTCTACTTTATAGAGATAAGGTAGGTATAGATAAATTTGAATAAAGTATATTTTTATTTTACTCGAAGGAGAGTATATTTAGATTTGAATTAGTCTTAAGAATTAAAATTCCTTGTACTTTATTAAAATTTAATACTAAAGGAATGTATACATTGATAATCTCTTTTAAAATAAGAATGAATAAAGTTATCTAGAAATATATCTTGGTTTAGCTTGTTTATATAAATGTAGTTAGATAAAAAGGGGATTGAAAATGATTTGTTTAATATTTTTTATTAATATATATTTATAGAAAGTCATTGGAGAAATCATTACTAGATGGGTAACTAAACAAATCTATGTTTTAAAATATTGTATATATTTAGTGTATCACTAGCTAGAAAAAGGGTATTTATGAAAGTTTATATCATTTGAAGTTTATTTAGTTTAGTAGTGTGATATGGAAATATAATAATATTTACGTGCTCAAAATAGATTTTCTTGCTTAAGTTAGATTAATATATATTTTTTAACTTTTGGTGAATAAAATTTTAATATTAAGTGAAATAATGCTAACTTGAAACCTTAAACATTGAGAAAGAAGAACTAGGTGAAGAAACCTTAAGCACCATTAGGGAGGATGGTGTAATATATAACACCTAATACCAGTAATTGTGGGAAGGATAATTACTATGATTTGGGGGCAACTGTACTCTTAACGAGAAGGGTCAAGAGGATAAGGTAGAGGGTGGTATAGGATGTCAATATTAGACTATCAAATGAGTAGTACAGTAAGGGGTATTATGTTTATTGTTTGATAGGGATATTGCTAGTAGAATACTGAACTTGGGAGTAGACAATTATTAGTTATAGAAGGTTCAACAACAAGATGGAATGGGGTAATAATATGGAATGATACATCTCATCATCAATTGAAACATGACCTGAGATACCTGGTCTTGAGATAGAGTAATGGTGGGCCCTAATTGACTCCAATCGAATGGTTTATTCTTAATTAGGAACTAGGCATATTTACACTATACCCTAGCATTGTTTTAAATGTATATATCTAAATATCTGATTCGTAAGGTTGCTACATTTGTGGGAGGACCATTTTATCAATAAATGATCTCAATTAGTTGATTGCAAAGAATCATCTAATGAGCAACCCCTTGCAACATGCACAAAATCTCAAAGTAGAAATTTTGACAAAATATATATTTAATATCATAGAAATTTTAATCATCACCCAAAATTTAATTAGTACATAGGCATAGAGTTACTCGCTCTGAGATTACTAACCATTGCAGATGGTCTCTCAAGTGGTCGAGATTGGTCAAATCACGCAAAAGGTGCCATCTTGTGAACACACTATTCTCCTTTACTAGAGGTTTATGTTCATGGTATGGGGTTATATCACCTAAAAGGGTGGACGCATAATTTCCCGCTCCATAATATGGAGGACTTAGGTTCCTTTGGCCTAACTACTATCCTTAGCATATCATCACCATTACAAATATTGTCCTTAGCTTATAATTATATTTTATAATCAATGCTAAGGTATAGTGTAAATATGCCTAGTTTTTAATTGAGAGTCCAAGATTCTAAGGATTTAATTAGGGTCCACTATTATTCTAGATCAGGACCAGGTATCTTTTTTCATGTTACAATTGATGAGGAGTTGTCCCATTCCAATTCATCGTTGAACATTCTAACATCGGTAACTAATTACTCCCAATTATGATATTTTGTTAGGAATTCCCCAATCGAATGATGAGCATGATACCCCTCATGGTACAACTTGTGTAACAGCTTAGAGTGACATCGTATATCATCCCTTGTTACTTGTTCATGGCAAAAGGACCACTTTTCTCAGACTATTTTGTCAAAAAGTAGTAGTTAATCGAATGACAATAGCCTTCTCTCAATTACTGGTGTTGGGTGTTATATGATTTATAGTGATTTCCCTTTTTGCAATCATCGATATTGAGTATAGAAATTGTGATGATTTTTCTTTCTAAAATCACCGATACCCTTTGATGGATAATTCTTCATGATAAAACCATTTAAGGATATGGTCTAGTAGGGCCTCATAAGCTAGATTCTTATTCATACAATTTAATTACTTTAATATTTTGATTTTATCTATTATAAATAGTATCTAAAATTTAGACCCTACTCCAACCTCTTGTGTTAGTTGTTAAGCATCCACCATATTTTGATTATTAGCTACCATTTGGAATAGATGATGTTTAGCGTGATACCCCTCATGGTACAACTTGTCTAACAATCTAGAGTGACATTGTATATCATCCCTTGTTACTTGTTCATGGCAAAATGACCACTTTTCTCAGCCTAGTTTGTCAAAAAGTAGTAGTTAATCGAATTACAATAGCCTTCTCTCAATTATTGGTGTTGGGTGTTATATGATTCATAGTGATTTCCCTTCTTGCAATCATCGATATTGAGTATAGAAATTGTGATGAATTTTCTTTCTACAATCACACATACCCTTTGATGGATAATTCTTCATGGTTTTAAAGGATATGGTCTAGTAGGGCATCATAAGTTGGATTCTTATTCATACACTTTAATTACTTTAATATTTTGATTTTATCTATTATAAAAAAATATCTAAAATTTAGACCCTAATTACTTTAATATTTTTATTTTATCTATTATAAAAAATATCTAAAATTTAGACCCTACTCCAACCTCTTGTGGTTAGTTGTTAAACATCCATCATATTTTGATGATTAGTTACCATTTGGAATAGACAAGGTTTAGGGTAAAATAAAGAGGTCCTTTGTTCAAATTTATAACAACAAAAAATGCTAATTTACTCATATAAAGCACACTAGGCTTTACTAAACTACTTATTAAGCTTTGCTAAACTAAATTAAACACAACCTTGTAAAATACATAAAACACACAATATCTCTATTTACAATTTCCATTCTATTAAGTAACTCATAAATCTAATACACCTATAAAATAACTCAATAAATAAACGTATCTTATTCTAGTTTCTAAAATATTTTAAAAATAGGTCCGAGGTGTAGACCAATTGGTTCGACCAAACCCTGTAAAGGGGGCAGAGGTCCAAGGTTCAAATCTTGGGCCTCACTGGATTGAACGCTTGTCCCTTTCCTAGTTTCAATGGCGTAAAAGGTTTAAAATGATTGTGGCATGGTGGTTATAGAGGTGGGCTACACAAAGATCTGTGTGGCAGCTTCTAGGGTAGACAACACAAAATACAGTAGTGGCCATTGCATGTAAATTCAAAAAATAAAATTAAAAAAATTAAAAAAACTAAATAACATGTTTGTATTATAGTTTCTAAAATGTTTTAGTTTCTAAAATATTTTAAAAACTAAATATCATGTTTGTAATATTAAATGACATATTTTTTTTTTGTTAAAATAGTTTAACTAACTTAAAAGTCTTGTTTCTAAAATATTTTAAAAACTAAATACTATGTTCGTATTTTAATAAATACATTTCTAAACTAACTTATTTTTTTATTCTAAAAATATCTTTAAATGATATTAATTGGTATAAAATTCAATTATTATATATTAATTTATTTTTTATTCTAAAAAATATGTATAAATAATATTAATTGATATAAAAGTTAATTATTATATATTATTATCATTTTATAAAAGCAATTTAAACATCATTACATATATTTTAAAAGGGTTATTATATTTGATTGAATTAGTTTGCATTTGTTGATCTTGACGTAGGTAAGGTTTTTCTTTTTTTTAATTTTCAAGATAATTCATATAATTTTAAAGTGAAAAGACTATTACAGTTTTTTATTATTACTATGCTTTAATAAACTCAGAGGTATTTATTAATATGATAGTTTAAATTTTTACTAGAGTCAAGTAATCTATGAAAAGGTTCATTATTTTTTACAAATGAGATATGCAAAGCAAAACACAAACATGATTTCTTTAAGACGAGTTTGTGCATCATTCTTTGGAGAAAGCAAAAGTTTACAACTAACACAAATTTTTCATTCCTATTTATTCAAAAAAAGGTAATATCCGACAGTACTTATGAAAGCATGAGATTCCGGGCAAAGGAAACACTAATTGCGATGCAACCAAAATCAAATGCGCTTAAGTCCTAGAAACGTAAAGTGCATGAAATGGAAAAGAAACGCATTGGAAGAGACACAAGAAAATGGAGAAAACACAGCCCTTTCATTAATATCCCTTGATCTCTGTTACAATGACATCTCCTCCCTTTTCGGGGGCTAGGAGCGTTAAAAGAATTCGATTACAATCACTCAATGTTCCTCTTTCCACGTGCCCACGATTGCAATGGGCGGGCCAAGATGATGTCGCCGCTGATGTCGATGAGTTCTTAACCTCTGCTGCTTCTCCTGCGAACAAAGAAACAACCAAGATGTCAGTAGCACCTGCTGCAAATGAAAGGTGTTTGTTCTTTAAAATTAACGAAATATGCATGCAAACATTTATCTAAAATAGTAACAAAATGATTCTAAACAGCCTGAAAACATGACAGAAGACAGAAAATGTTACCAGAAGGCCATTGCCACTGAGACAGCTATCCAATCTGCCTTCAATTGGGGGTGGGATGATTTTTGACTGCAATTTGTCCCTGGGTGGGACAAATTCTGGAATTCGTCCTTGGGTGGGACGATCTCTGACTGCAATTCGTCCCTGGGTGGGACGAATTATTCTGTGTTGAAGAAGCCGACCTGCTGTTGCTCCAATGTCGATTCTCGAGACCTAAAAAATGCTTGCAAACAAGGGGGTTATGTAATTGGGGCCATTTTGGGACGACCCAGATGGTCGGATTCTCCCAATTTGGCCTCTACTCTCGATAATTTGATCTCGCTACCTTCAAGTCAGTGAAACAACAAAGCGACACAAAACATACTAGAATCTGACAAAAAGTTACGAAATTGCAGCTGTGAGTTAACCCAACATAATAACACAAAATGCAACCTAAAAAAGTAATCTAGAATGCTTTAAAACTCAAAAAGTGCGGGGGTTCCCAAGTGGGCCTCCCACCGTTGGCACTTGATTTCGACGCCAATCCACTAGGGATGGGCCCAAAACCTCTTAGGATTGGGGGGTCGGCGAATTGGTTGGTTCAAGTGTCCATGTGTTGGATTTGGGTCAAGTTCAAGCTTCCAAAAACCACCCAACAACCTCCCTTGCAAAAGAGATTGGTGGATGCGAGAAGGTGAACCAAAAGGGGTGCAAGTAGGTCTTCAACTCGGCAGCACTTCGTTGCTTGAAAACTCCTTCAACCTGTATATTTTGGGTGAGAAAAGTCCCACCTTTTATAGACCCATGGGGTCTCTTTTGGGAGGGAAGCACAAATGCCATGTGTTGGTCATAGGTGCCATGTGGCGCTCTTGTCTTCCCATGAGGGAGGGGAGTCCTCCGTTGACTTGGGCTTTGATAAATGCCTTTTGTGACAGTCTTCTAATGGCCCCTTTGTCCACCTACACACGCGTGCAAGGCAAGAGTCATCAACTGATCGTTCTGGGCTGCCACTTGGCGCCATTTGTCTTTTTTCCCGTTAAGCTTAGAATTCGTCCCACCCAGGGACGGATTCAGAATTCATCCTGGGGTGGGACGGATTCTATTTTGAATTCGTCCCTGGGTGAGACGAATACTGGGCAAAGTGCCCAAGTGTGCCAAATTGCTCCTTGACCTTACAAAATTGCTATGAAAGTGGTTAAGACCACTGTTTAACCTCTGAGGGCTGCCCTGGGGGCTGTGTTTGTCAAAGCGATCAGTGTTTGCAGTCACATAATCGGATTGGTGCTGTTTTGGTGTCTACAGATGCCCCTTTTTGGGAAGCGCTTCGGGTGACGCAGTGCTAAGCAAAAATAGATAACCAAAGCACTAATGATTAAGGTTTCTTGGTAACCTAACCAAATTTTGATGCCCCAAGTATGGAAAGGGCATGCATTCTTGAATCCTTGCTTTTGACGAGCTAAGGAATTTGATTTCAAGTATTAACCTGTTTTGTTGAGGTGTGACTTGAACTTAGACATTGATCAGTCATGAATAGGCAAAGGGCATTTGTATCCTCAGGGGGAACCTTGTGTTCATGATTCACGAAATGCCAAGTGTTTGATTGATTTGATTGTTGCTTGTTTACTGCCCCAGCAGGAGCGTGATTGTCTTTGTCAATGATTCTTTGAATGCATGTCATTTTCCTTAATTGGGTGTGTGATTGTTGGTTGGTGACTAAGTGTGACTACCCCCTTAAGCGACGAATCGATGAGGGAATGACCTTCGTGAGAGAAGCGACGAGTCGCTTGACCCAAGATGACTTGTGCAAGGGTGCCTTTAAAGGGTTTACCATTAAGCGTGTGCAATTTTTCCAACATTTGGACTTGTTTTTGGTGGGTGTTAACCCTTTTGGTGATGCCGTAATGAGGTGAAATCATCGAAAACCTAACTTCCCGTGGAGCGGTCCGGCTATGTTAGCCTTCTTGGGGAAGTAGGAGAGAGATAATTTGAACCTCGCCATCGATTTTCTTTGCCCAGAGGTTAAGTGCAAGAGCACTTATGTCCGGCAATGTTTTTTTGCTGTTTGTTTTTGTTGAATTTTGTATTGTTTTTGAGTGGGCTTTGACCCTTTTGTGATGTCATTTGGGGATGAAATTGTCTAAAATCCATCTTCCCATGGAGCGGTCCGGCTATGGTAGCCTTCTTAGGGAGTATGATAGTGACAATTTGTGACTCCAATGTCGATTTTGTATGCCCTTGTTGTCAGGTGTAGTAGCAATCCTGTCGGGCAATTTTATTGTCTGTTTTTAGTGCATTTTTAGTCATTTTTTGATTTTTTTAAGTGCTGGCCTGAATTCGTCCCTGGGTGGGATGAGCGCTAATCAGAGTGCTCGTCCCAGTCAAGGATGAATTCTAGTGCAAAAGGCCTATTTAATGGCCAAAACTTGATTTTGGGCTCATTTGTGTCATTTTTTTCTTGCGATTTTGGAGCTCTGGGAGGAGGAGGTAATTCTGCGAAGCAAAGCACTGTTGGAATTCTCTCTTCTATCATGAGTGCACACACTGGTTCGAGCGGCAGAGCCGAAGCGAAACCTGTAAGTGTTCCTAGAGTTTATTTTGCTTTTATTTAATGCATTGTTTTTGTGTTGATGCTTTTCAAAACTTTAAGATTTTTTGTGATGTTTTTGTTTAACGGTTAAGGTTAGAAACCCTAGAACTGAAAATTTGATCTGTTATTTTTTTTTTTTTTTGTGTTTGTGTTGTTTTTTTTTTTTGCTTTGCAGGTTTTTAGGAGCCGGTACCATGTACCCGCTGCATTTACTAAGGCGCGGTTGGCGTTGACCGATGATGACTGGGAATGGCTTGATGCCCTTGGGCTCAAGCAGGTGGCTCGACTGGAGCTCGTGGTTTCGGATCAGGCCTATCTGACAGCCCTGATCAAGCTTTGGGATCTGCAGACCAATACTTTCCATCTCCCGACAAGGGAGATGACTGTGACTCTTGAGGACATCTATCGTTTGCTTCGAATTCTGATAGATGGTCTGCCTATTAGGACATCGTCATTTGATCAGCGAACTGCTATACTTATGAGATGTTTTGGGCATGGGGGGCAGCTAGGTGTAGCAAACCCAGTGGAGATAGCCGAGGTGGATTGCCAGGCTGGCAGGATTTTGGTTAGCTGGTGGCAGGAGACGGGGGTGTTAGGAGTGAGGCACGCATTCTTGATGGGCCTCGTTTCTAAAATTCTTCTCCCTGATTCATCAGGCACGAGGTTCTCGTGGAACCTACTAGATTTGGTGTGGCAGTTGGCAGAGTGCCCGATAGAGGCACCGTTGATTCTAATATGGGGATAGACTTTGTTGGAACAGCTCTACGGGGAGCTGTACGGGGTCCGTTGTCGACAGCGAAAGGGTGTCAGTTGCAGTTTTTTGTTGCAGTGCTGGGGTTGGCAGCACATAGCTATTGAGAGGCCTACCTGGTTACCGTAGACGACTCGGGCTGTGATGGAGGATGAGGAGATTGGTTATGCAATTTTGTGGCGACGGTCTATGGAGCAGGGGCAGAGTCGGCGATGGGCAGGTGCCGTTGAGCACTACACTGATTCCTTTTCTCGGCTCACTCCAGGGGAGGTGTTTTGGCGTCCCTATCGAGACTGTCCATCCTGGCCTGAGTCTGGAGAGTGGCTCTGACGGGTACGCAGGGAGCGATGGTTGACTGGGCGACACGGGACGAAGCATGAGTTCTTTTTGTATCGTCGAGTTACATGATAGTTTGGGGTGCACCAGGGGTTGCCTGGTGAGCCCGTGGTCTATCGGTGGTGGGGAGATGAGAGGGATCTGGAGCCACCGGTCATCGTGCCATTGGGCAAGGAGTCCGATGCAGTGATTGAGGTCCCGGATGTGGATGACATTGGGACTACCACTGAGTATGACTCATGGTGGGTACTACGGCGTTGGATAGGAGAGGGGCCACTGGGAGGCACGAAGGCGGCAGTGGAGGATGCTGAGGTAGTAGGGGGTGATTGGGGGGGTCCATTGGATGATGTAGACATGGTAGATGTGGGAGATGAGGATGTGGACTTGGGTGTTTCAAAGCAGCCAAACATGCAGGATGTGGAGGAGCAGTGGGAGCCTGAGCAGGCTACTGTCCCCGTGAGTCCTATGCATCCGGCAGATACAGAGGAGGTGGGGTCGAATGTAGGTGTTGAGATTGTGCGATTGACAGAGCTGCTACGGATGCGAGATCTGGAGTTGGGAGATGCGAGGTGGGAGCTAGGGGATGTGTGGCAGGAGAGGGATCTTCTACGGGCTCAGTTGGCAAAGCGGGATAGAGTTTTGGTGCAGCGCGATGATGCATTGTCTATCTATCATCGACGAGAGGCAGAGTGGTGTCTATACCGGATAGACTTGGAGAGGGAGGTCATCCGCCTTGGTGGGTGGCTACCTGAGCCTTTGGTCGATGGATCTTCATGGTGAACAAGGGATAGTCTGACTGAGCAGTCAGCATCATCTCGTTGCAGGCGGTTAGATGAGGGGGGTGGTAGCAGGCATGATGCGGGGGCTAGTAGTAGCCGCCCTGCAGGGTCTCGTAGGACCCACACCATGGGGGGTAGTTCCCGTCGCATCGATCCTGCGTGATCATGGTGGTCGATGCCTTAGGTTGGGTTTTTGGATATGATTACGGGGTTTGAGGACCGATTTTATAGCCTGTGGGCATCTTTTTGAAGATATATATATATACCGGTTTTATTTTTGGTTTTGTACATGTGATGATGTGATTTTTGTTATGCATGTTTATTTATTTTGATGAATGCAGATGTTATGATGAATGTAAATGTTTTTGATGTCTATGTGATATGCGAGGTGAAATGGATGAATGACATTTGTGATGATTGCACTATAGGCTATTTAAGAAGCTCTTTATTTACATGGTTTTTTTTTTTTTTTGTATTTTCTGATGGTATCATAAGGATGATAAGTAGCACAGATGGTTTTGGAATGAATGTAAGGTTTTCTGAGATTCGATCAGTTTTAACTCACCATCCATGACTGTACTTTATCTTACAAGACTTTTTGACCAAGGTATGAATCAGACTTGTTTTTGACCCAATTATTTCATATCCCTATGTGTGCAATTGAGTTCATTTAGTGGTATTTGTTAGGATACCACAAGTGCCAGATGGGCTTTCAACCGAACCTGTACTGAGGATCACCTAATTAGCTCCATGAATTCCTTTGTTGTATGTACTAAGATTAATCTGCGGTGTAATCCAAGATGCCATAAGCTAGCTCATCCACATGCAAATATTGATCTATATGCAAGTTAATGTGATAGATATATCGTCATGCGGGAGGTTTACTTCTGTTACCCATTGGCTATCAACCAAATTGGTACTGAAGCTTGCCTTATGACCTATAGAATGCTGAGAGTTCCAGGGATTCAAGGTCAACTCCCTTCTTTTCTTCAATTGTATTGGGATACTTGCTCGTTTGTAGTGATAAGATCACTGTTTATTTTGATTTGTTTTTCTTTTGAGCAAGGGATTGGGGATATGTAGTGATGAAAATCACTATCATTTGTGCCCTTTGATGTGTGCACTGTATTTTGTCAAATTTTGGAGTTTTGACATTTTGCAAATTTTTTGTGTTTTGCAACTGTTGAGAACTTTAGGTATTCTTAGGGAATTGGGTAGGGAGGATGCTTGTCCTTTTGCCAACTCTCAGCATTCTAGGTGTCATTCACACAGGGGGATGAGCAAGATAACCGTTTCGCTTGTGGTGACCTAGATTATTTTGCATGTTTCGTCTTTCGTTCACACAATTTGGGAATTTTAGTGTTTTGATTTGTGTTGGGATGTTACGTAACAAGGTGTATTTCAAGTATGACTCTACCTTCGTAAAAACTGTTCGACTTGATACACTACATGGCTAAAGAGGAAAATGATGATTGAATTACTGAAACTCTTGGTACATTCCTAGACCACTGACTGTAGTGTGGTAAAAGTTATGCATGGTGTTTTTGTTGTTTTTGTAACATGAGACAATGGGGAACAAGATGGACTATCAGAGCTATTGCATCCAATGGTATTTGACCCATATGACTACAAATATGCAATGTATGGATGCAATGCTTAATGCAGATATATATTTTTGTAATTTTAATGAATTTTTTTTGGTGAAGTTGAAGATGAGGTGCGAGAATATGAATTTTATGATTAATTTGAGTATGCCTAGAATTGAGATGCAAATATTTATTGTTTTTGATGATTTTTGTTGTTTTGAATTTCTTGATTTTTTTTGACCAAGCGATTGCGATAATCGTTGGAGCTTTTTGGGTTTGACCAAGTTATTGCGATAATCCTTGGAGCTTTTTGGATTGACCAAGAGATTGCGATAATCCTTGGAGCTTTTTGGTGACCAAGAGATTGCGATAATCCTTGGATCTTTTTGTATTGACCAAGAGATTGCGATAATCCTTGGAGCTTTTTGTATTGACCAAGAGATTGCGATAATCCTTGGAGCTTTTTGGGTGACCAAGAGATTGCGATCATCCTTGGAGCTTTTTGGATTGACCAAGAGATTGCGATAATCCTTGGAGCTTTTTGGGTGACCAAGAGATTGCGATAATCCTTGGAGCTTTTTGGTGACCAAGAGATTGCGATAATCCTTGGAGCTTTTTGGGTGACCAAGAGATTGCGATAATCCTTGGAGCTTTTTGTATTGACCAAGAGATTGTGATAATCCTTGGAGCTTTTTGGGTGACCAAGAGATTGCGATCATACATGGAGCTTTTTGGATTGACCAAGAGATTGCGATAATCCTTGGAGCTTTTTGGGTGACCAAGAGATTGCGATAATCCTTGGAGCTTTTTGGGTTGACCAAGAGATTGTGATAATCCTTGGAGCTTTTTGTATTGACCAAGAGATTGTGATAATCCTTGGAGCTTTTTGGGTGACCAAGAGATTGCGATCATCCTTGGAGATTTTTGGATTGACCAAGAGATTGCGATAATCCTTGGAGTTTTTTTTTTTTTTTTGGTATATGGCTTTCTTAGATATGAAATGGTCACAAATGACTGATATTAAAGGGTTCTGTTTCCTTGATACCGTCAAGAGAAGCTAGCTGGTACATCCCGGGTCCTATTTTACTATCAATGACATAAGGACCTAACCAATTTGCCACGAATTTGTCCCTCATGTGGGACAACAAATTAGAGTTTTGTTGGTTTTCATTCAGAACCAAATCACCAACCCAAAAGTCTCTTAGGTGAACTTTCATGTTGTAAGCTTTCTTAATCCGCTCTTGATAGATACGTAAGTGCTCGAGAGCATTAACACATCGTTCGTCAAGCAACGTAAGTTGGTCTAATCGGGCCTGCCATGCAGTGTTATCATCGATGAACTCCTGCATTGATATGCGCAAGGAAGGAATTTCCAACTCGAGAGGCATTACTACCTCTGAGCCATACACCAGTGAAAACGGAGTTGCCCCAGTGGGCGTCCGAATGCTAGTGCGATAAGCCCAAAGGGCAAGTTGGATTTGTATGTGCCAATCCTTATGACTGTCTGCGACGGTATTTTTAAGGATGGCTACTAGCGTTTTGTTTGACGCCTCTGCTTGCCCATTTGCATGCGGATAATAGGGTGTTGAAAAGTTGTGCTAAATTTTGTACTTTGTGGTTAAAGCACACACGTCTTTGTTCTTGAATGATGGCCCATTATCCGAGATTATTTTAGATGGAATACCAAAATGACATATGATGTAATGCAAAATGAACTCCGCAATGCGAGGTCCTGTCGTAGAGGTTAACGGAATTGCTTCCACCCATTTGGTAAAATATTTTGTGGTCGTTATGATAAACGTGTGACGGCCTGACGATGCAGGGGAGATCTTTCCGATTAGATCGAGGCCCCACTACAAAAATGGCCAAGCAGACTGGACTGTCTGTAGGGCCTGGGAAGGTGCGTGCATTAAATTGGCATGATGTTGACATTTCACGCACCTCTTGACATACGCGCAACAATATTGCTCTAAAGATGGCCAATAATAGCCCATGCTAGGAATGCACTTTGCAATGGCCATACCACTGAAGTGGCCGCCACATGTACCGTCGTGCGCTTGGGCGACTACCCAAGTGGACTCTTGCTGGTCCAAGCAACGAAGAAGAATTCCGTCGTAGCTGCGACGATACAAAATGTCTCCTATCAAGACATATTTTGCCACTTTCTGTTTGAATGTTCGTTTTGCGGTGTGCGTCAATCCAAAGGGAAGATTACCTAACTTGAGGTAGTCTCTTATGGGTAAATACCAGTCCTATTTATCAGAAACCTCGACAGTATGAACAGCCAATCCCTTTTGAAGTTCTTCCCTAACAAATGCTGATTGGGATAGAACTTGTAAGAATAGCATTGTGTCGCTATTAATGGGAGTGGGGGAAAACAAAGACCCCCAGTTGGCACGTTTCAAATAGTCTCAAATTCGAAAGAACTTATCCGAAGATGGTTCGATCTGGATCATGTGGACTCCTGGCGTCAAGTCTGAGCTTGCGCGCTCCATCGCGGGTTGCGATAAGGTTTTGACCTGAATGGTTGTTATATCATCGAAAAGGTCTTGCGGGATTAGTGACCCCAAGGAGGCCATTGTGTTCGCAAAATGATTCGATGATCGAGGGAGTGCCTCGATGTCATACCACTCAAGTTTTTCCAGGAATTTGTCCACGAGGGATTTATAGGCCTTCAAAACTAGGCATTTGCATTGATATACCCCTTTGACTTGATTGATGATTAACAGCGAATCACCAAAGATGTTCAATATTTTGATGTTCATGGCGATTGCTGTCTGAAGACCTATGAGCAAGGCTTCATATTCTGCATTGTTTTTGGTGCACTGGAAGTTTAATTTAAATGACAGGGGCATTGGAGTGCCCTGCGGTGTGAAGAATACAATTCCTGCACCACCACCTTGCTCGCATTTAGAACCATCGAAAAATAAGGTTATGTCGGCCTGAGACTCAGGCTCATCAGAATCTGGTGATTCTGAACATGGAAGACCCCATCATCGGGTAGTTCTATGACCAGAGGCTGATCGTCTTCAAGAGGAGCCTCTACTAGTTGATCGGCTATGACTTGTCCTTTTATAGATTTTTGCCCAATAAACTCAATGTCAAATTTTGTCAACAACATGATCCATTTCGCCGTGTGACTACTATGATAAGTATGACTCATCATGTATCACAATGGATTCTCCTTAGACACAACATACGTAGTGTTGCTCAGCATGTAGTGGCGTAGCCTCTTGGTAGCAAACACCACTGCCAAGCAGATTTTCTCAATGTATGCATAGTTAAGTTCGTAACTGACCAGGGTGCGACTAAGATAGTACGTAGCCTATTCTTTGTGGAGTTCATTCTTCTGGGCTAGCATTGCGCCCAGTGCCACCTCAGTAGCTGAGATGTATAAGTAGAATGGCACACCTGGTCTAGGTGGTGCCAATACTGGCGACAAAGCCAAGTATTGTTTTATTTCGTCAAAGGCTGACTGGCACTCGTCATCCCAATGAAACGTGACCCCCTTGTGCAATAATTTGTTCATGGGTCGGCATTTGTCAGATAATTGCGCTATGAAGCGTTTAATCGATGCGACCTTTCCTTGCAGACTTCTGAGCTGCTTGATAGTGGTTGGGGGAGCCATTTCAAGGATTGCCTTGACTTTTTTTGGGTCCACTTCGATGCCTCTCTTTGAGACTATAAAACCCAAGAGTTTTCTAGATGTGACGTCGTACATGCACTTCTTGGGATTCAGTCTGACCTTATGCTCTATGAGGCGATCGAGAATCTTGCTTAAGTCACCGAGATGTTCTGAGTGCAAGAGAGACTTGGCTAACAAATCATCCATGTAATCTTCCAAAGTTTTGTGCATGTAATCATGGAAGATATATGTCATAGCACGTTGGTATGTAGCGCCAGCATTTTTAAGGCCAAAATGCATGACCTTATAGCAAAATTTCCCCCAAGGCGTTGTGAATGCCATTTTGAGTTGGTCTTCAGGATTGATACGAATTTGATTGTATCCTGAGAAACCATCCATTAGGGAGAGCATTTCGTGACCTGTTGTAGCGTCTACCAATGCGTCGATGTTTGGCAAGGGGAAATCATCCTTAGGACTCGCTTTGTTTAGGTCCCAAAAGTCGGTGCATATGCGAATCCTCTCGTCGGGCTTCTTTACGGGAACCATGTTGGACAACCATGGCGGATAATCCATGCAGATGAAAAATTGTGCATCCAACAGCTTTTGCAATTCATCTTTGACCATCAAGGCCACTGTTGGGTGCATCTTTCTTAGTTTTTGCTTTACAGGCTTGATTTTCGGATCAAGCGTTAAATTGTGCATGACTAGCTGCGGGTCTAGGCCTAGCATATCTTTGTACGACCATGCAAAAACTTCCTTCTTATCTTTGAGAAGGGCAATATATTCGGCTTGCTCTTCGGGGGAAAGGCTTACCCCCAGCTTGAGAATCTATGGATTCATTGGATCTGTGTCGATGTCTACGTCAGTCGTCTCCTCGACTGACATGTGGGATCCGTCCTCCAACTGATGTGGAGTTGGGATTAAATGGATATCATCAGCTGAGTTAAGATCTGCATTTGGAACCTCGGGTCCCTCTTCAGCTTGAAAAATATCTTGAGTTGTCCTTTGGGTAAAATGAAGCATTTCACCGAAAGGCCAGTACTCTGATGGTGACAATGGTGAATTGACGCGATCCCAGTCGATGGCATCCATGTCTAGATGCAATGACCATGATGGATCGGTCGGATTGTAGATGGGTGCGGTCAAGTCAATGGAGATCATGTGGATGGAATGAATTTGGTCTCCAGAACCGCGGGTGTGATGACTTGATTCTTTTAGATGTTCCCTATACTCTGGATCTGGCTCTATGGGAACGGGCACGAATGGATCCTCTCTAGGTGCAAATTCATATCTATGTGTGAAAAGGAAGGCGGGGTCTTCCCTCGGCACTACTGTCATGATGGGATCTCGAGGTGGACGATGCTCATCTTGAATTTGGAGCCATAGGTTTAACACTTGGTCCCACCTCGCTGGGTCTACATGCCATTCATGTCCTAACAGTATACCCATCTGTCCCATTAGATATTCATGAGTTAGAGCACGATGATTTTGTCGCACATGTCTAAGATAGATCATCTCAGTCTCATCTTCTGAATCACTTTCATAGATCCAAAATTGTTCATTCTCTTCAGCATTTGTTGCTTGCGACGTTGAGGACTCTTCCTGTTCCAGTGAATTAATCTAGTCCCATTGCGGTTGTTCCACTCTTAGTGGAGGGACCTGATTCTCTTGAGACTGTGTTATTTTTTCTGGAACCTCTAAGGGGAACAGTTTCAGAAAGATGTCTGGCAGTCGTTGATGTTATCTTTGAGGATTAATCTCTGAACTTTCGCCTCTCTCTAGCAAAGAAGAGGGATTACTGTTGCTGCCAGGGGTGTCTTTTGACCATGGGAGGTAGTCTCCCAATGTGTATTCTGCATTCGGATTGGCATAAGGACCCAATGCCAATCCCCCCTTGTTGCCTATTTCTAGGCCTTGCATATTTTCAACCAAGATGTCTAATGGCAGGGGATGGTTGAACCCTACCCCTGACTTGTCATATGGCATCTGATATCTTGGTTGGCAAAGGATCCGCATCCCTTGCTCATATCTGCCAAGACCGTATCCATGCCAATTGCATTGGCCGAGATATTTTAGGGCAAATTCTAGGTTTGACAGATAATTGATGTTTTCAACAAAAGGCTCTTCATCTATTTCCTTTTGTTGGCATGGTTCAAGACCATGATCAAAGCCCCCATACACAAAATTTTTCTGGTTCGGTGGGTAGCCTAGAGGGATGATTGTTCCAATGGGAAGGCGAGGTCTTCCCATGTCTTGTACTGACTCCAGTGTGGGGGTTGCCACAACATTTTGCACTAAGTATTCCCCCAAGCTCGTACTGGCCACTTCAACAGTGATTTTTGATGATTGGGTGGGAGGAAATGGTAGTCCTTCTTGACTCCATTCCATGTTTGGTGTTTCAGGAGTCTTAGTTTCTGTTGTGCTGGGTGTTTCCTCTGTTGTTATTGTTGAAATTGTGGGCAACCTTTCTTCTAAGGGCTTAACCTCTTCCATGATTTGTTTTCCCTTGTCCTTCTATTGGGCCATGATAGGTTGCGTTGATGATGAAGGAGCCGATGATGAAGTCTCACCTGGCTGGGATTTTGCCTTGTTGGACACCAGTGGTGCCTGCGGTATTGGACCTTGTTTAGATGGATTTAATTGGAAATCCAAATGCATTGAAGGGAGGGTCGATTGAGGTATGAATTGTACCGCATTGCAATACTTGAAGGGCTCTAAGTCCATTGGGACTACATGTATTTCTCCTTCATAAGCATACTTCAAGCACTGGTGGGCGATCGAAGGGACACATTTCATATCCCTGATCCAAGGCCGCCCTAGCAGTATATTATAAGCCATTTCACCTTCCAACACATGGCACAGTGTAGGTATTGACTTTTGTCCTACCTAGACTGGTAGAACGACTGTGTCGACTGTCGAACATATTGCATCATTAAAAGCTCACAGTGTGTACGTGGAGGCTATGATGTGAGAGGCTGGCAGCTTCAAATGCTTTAAGGCTACAGTGGTTATGATGTTACTGGACGAGCCAGTATCTATCAGCACTCTCTTGTATGAAATCTTGTTGACCCACGCGATAACGTGCAGGGGTGGATCTGCCATGTCATTTGATATCGTTTTGACCTCATCTTCTTTGAATGTGATGATCGGCTCCGTACATTGTTTCACATGTCCCACGAAGGCGTTGAAAGAATTTGCCTCATGGGGTTGTAATTCAATGGCTTTTAAAATGTCCATAAGAGCTTCTCTATGGGGATCTGATTGTTGAATAAGCTCGTAGATGGATAGCCTAGCCGACGTGGTCCGCAAACTCTGCGTGAGTTTGGTTCGTATCGTGACCTTCGGTCTAGGCGAAGGTAACTACATTGGGCATTGTTGATGATGCGATGTTGTCGGAACTTCCTTCATAGCTACCTCAGGGGTAGCTGCTGGGTACCTTCTGTTCCTTGTTACTATGCTAATCATTCCCACAAATCCCTGTGTGGGAAGATCTTGTCGCACCTCATTAATCTGGAGTGGTTTTGTTTGTGCCTCATGGGCTGGCAAGGGGTCCTTGAATACCCCCATTTGTTGGTTGTTTGGTGCGATGGGGTTGTCCACAACCAATGTTCTGTTGTCGATCAAATCCTAGACTAGGTCTTTGAATTTCTAGAAACCATTCAAGTCATGTCCTCTGCGCCTATGGAATCTACAATACAATTCCTCTCTGTACCCCCTAGGCTTGGTAATGTTAGGGTCTATAATTTGGATTTCCGATAGAGTGACTAAATTTTCCGCTGACAAGCGGTAAAATAAGGAGTCCCTAGACTCCACATATGGGGTGAAATTTTACCTAGGGTGATGCGGGTAATTTTTCTCCTGTCTTCTATTATCTCTTTCATAAGCAGGAGGCACTGCCTGGTAGTTAGCCTTTTGAGGCTATGTTTCTTGCACAGGTGCGGGAACATTTATCGCAACTTGGTTGACTGTAGCGTGTTGTGGTTGCGTTGTCCCAGTTTTAGTGGTTTTATTCCACTCTTTCTTCTTAGGCTTGGCAATTGCGCCTTCGCCTATCTTAATCTCTTCTATGACTCTCGCTTGCGCCAAAGCTTCTTCTAAGCTGTCGTATTGTCACAGCAATAATAGACCGGAGATTGATTTTAAGCAACTTTTTGTGAACATCTGCGTGAGATCAGACATAGGAGGACGGTAGGGTAACCTAGAAAGCAAATCTCTCCATCGATTCCCGTACGCTGCCATTGTTTCCTCTTCAAATTGCTTGAGGCTTGCTAAATCACTTAGTGATGCCTTCTTCCTTGTGTTGAAGGCAAAGCGTTCAAGAAACGCATCTACTAATTGGTCTAAATTGCTTATGCTGTGTTTGGGAAGTTGTGTGAACCAATATGAGGCGGGGCCTGCGAATGTGGTTATGAATGTTCTAAGCAACAATGCGTCATTATCTTGGATGCCGAAGCATTGGCTTAGAAATCGTGTAACGTGTTCCTGTGCGTCCTCTTCACCTTTAAAAACTGCCAATTGAGGCAACTTGAAGTGTTCGGGGTAAAGAGGTGTAGGCACTGAGGGATGCACCGAATTACTGCGGAGTAGACGTAATGTGGGTTTTTGATGCCCAGCAGCTTTTGTCTCCACAGACTCCAAACGCTCCAATAGCGCTTGGTATGCATCGGAAGATTTTATTTCTTCCTCTCTTGTTCGCTCTTGTTGCAAGTTACGGTAAACTGGAGGCCTATGGAGGGGTGGTCGAATGGCATCCTTCCTGCCTTGATGGGGAGTTTCAACATATTCCTCTTCTGGTTCATACTCCTTGTAAAATTCTTGAGGATTCTCTGGGCAAAACCTATGACCCTGATCAAGCTCTTGCTGAAGGTACCCATCATTGTTTCGGGGAGTTTCCTCCCTCTCGAATCTATAAGGTCTTGGAGGCAGAGCTTGATGAGGTCGTGGAGACCTGTCCCGCACCAACGGATTACACCTCTCATACTGTTCAGCTCTTTGGATGCGAGGGGTTGGCCCCCTCTCAGGTATTTCATAGCGTAACTCATCCGCTTCGCATTGCATGCACTCTCTATCCAAGCGGTGTCGATACTCTATCTCCTGATGACTTTGTTTAAGCCGCATGATTTGGGCTTGACGGGCGGTATATCTGACGATAGCTGGGTCAATTTGGTCTACCCTATTTTGCTCAGGAGGTTTGAATGTTTCTTCTATGTGTTTACCTCGAGTTTGCTGGTCTAAGGTTTCAATGGGTCGCTTCCCTCTATCGAGGTAAGCGGTTGTGCTCGAGGTTCTGGCCTCAAGGGGTGATCATGATATCCTGCTAGTGCAGAAATGCAAAGTTCCCGCATTGTTTGTTGCCCTCGAGGAATGCGATGGCTTTCCTTGTACTCCCTTTCATGGGTGTAAAGGGGGTGGGCGGAGTTAGGTCGCCCTATGTAAGGAGCCCAACGCTCCGTATTTGGTCTCTCTGTTCTGATGATAGGTAAAGAAGGGATGCCATATCCACGTTGCCCCTCCAAATGGACGGTGTGCCTGTCTAGCGCTTCATCGCATGGTGGCCACTCATGCCTAAATTCAAGAGGTGATTCTCTATTTATGTCAATTTCTACATGTAAGACATCTTCCCGAAAGGGGCTTCTTTGAATAGGCATACCCCACCGAGGATTCTGAATTGGATTCTTTTGTAGGTTAGACCTATAAGGCGGTATGACCAAATCCTCAAGACTGAAGAGAAGGTGACTTGTACTTGCTTTTTGTGTACCTTCCAGAGCTTCTGCCCTTGATTGGGCTTGACTGTGGGTGTACACCATTGTGGTGCTTCTATGCTATCTAAATAAGTTTTTATCTTGTTTATGATTTTTTTTTGTCTACACTAAGCAGAATTAAGCACACACATTCACAAAACCGTGATTATCTCTTTTAAGGATTATTGGTGTGCCCTAAACTGGTTTAGTGCATTTTGGTGTTTTGTTTTGTTTTTGTAGGTTTTGAAGATCATTTAAATGCATTATGACGGCTCATATAACTCCCAAAATGGTAGCCCCTTCAATATACCAACCGAGCCGATATACCAACCTCTCTATATACCCGTCCTTACGAGAGGGAGACTATAGGTACGTGAGAGCATAAGGTACATGGTACGTAGGCGGTACGGAAGGGGGATTGTCCTGTTAATGGCACCTACCATAGAAAACTTATCCTCATGTGCATGGGAATCACCCCAGTGAAACTCGGTCTGTCTTCTTCAGGATTTACGCCTAACAACAGTTGACAATCAGGAAATGGATGCAAATCAAGCCAAGGTGGTGATGAAATCCACCAATGGTCTTGATCAAGGGCTGGGGTCTTATGACCAGCTCCTTGGTTTAAAATTATTGCGTGGAGTGTGTGAGATTCATTTTATCTAGCGAAAATTGAAACAAGAATGAATGATTTTCCCTAAGTAATGCAGGATAAAAATGAAAACAATCAAAGAAATAGAAAATAGAAATAGAAAATTTAACAGAGATGATAAAATCCCTACCTCTTCTCTGCCTGCTCCGATTGCTTCTGAATTTCTATTCTGAAAAGTTGCAGACAGAAATTCATCCCTCGGTGAGACGAATTACAGAACAAAATTCATCCCTCCTAGAGACGAATTTGAATTCGTCCCAGGGTCAGACGAATTGCAGAACAGAATTCGTCCCTGCTAGAGACGAATAGCAGTCTGCAACAAAAAAATGTACCTGTCAAGCACAAAACACAAAAATTTAATCAGTTTCTGTGATTTTAAACACCAGGGAACAGGGTCCCATCGTGATCACCACTAAAAGAACGAGATTTCGGGCAAAGGAAACACTAATTGTGATGCAACCAAAATCAAATGTGCTTAAGTCCTAGAAACATAAAGTGCATGAAATGGAAAAGAAACACATTGGAAGAGACACAAGCAAATGGAGAAAACACAGCCCTTTCATTAATATCCCTTGATCTCTGTTACAATGACGTCTCCTCCCTTTTCGGGGTCTAGGAGCGTTAAAAGAATTCAATTACAATCACTCAATGTTCCTCTTTCTACGTGCCCACGATTGCAATGGGCGGGCCAAGATGATGCCACCGCTGATGTCGATGAGTTCTTAACCTCTGCTGCTTCTCCTGCGAACAAAGAAACAACCAAGATGTCAGTAGCACCTGCTGCAAATGAAAGGTGTTTGTTCTTTAAAATTAACGAAATATGCATGCAAACATTTATCTAAAACAGTAACAAAATGATTCTAAACAGCCTGAAAACTTGACAGAAGACAGAAAATGTTACCAGAAGGCCATTGCCACTGAGACAGCTGGCCAATCTCCTTCAAGCGGAATTCTTCCCCGGGTGGGATGATTTATGACTGCAATTCATCCCCGGGTGGGACGAATTCTGGAATTCGTCCCTGGATGGGACGATCTCTGACTGCAATTCGTCCCTGGGTGGGACGAATTATTCTGTGTTGAAGAAGCTGACCTGCTACTACTCCAATGTCGATTCTCGAGACCTGCAAAACGCCTGCAAACAAGGGGGTTATTTAATTGGGGCCATTTTGGGACGACCCAGATGGTCGGATTCTCCCAATTTGGCCTCTACTCTCAAGAATTTGATCTCGCTACCTGCAAGTCAGTGAAACAACAAAGCGACACAAAACATACTAGAATCTGACAAAAAGTTACAAAATTGCAGCTGTGAGTTAACCCAACATAATAACACAAAATTCAACCTGAAAAAGTAATCTAGAATGCTTTAAAACTCAGAAAGTGTGGGGGTGCCCAAGTGGGCCTCCCACCGTTGGCACTTGATTCCGGCGCCAATCCACTAGGGATGGGCCCAAAACCTCTTAGGATTGGGGGGGTCGGCGAATTGTTTGGTTCAGGTGTCCATGTGTTGGATTTGGGTCAAGTTCAAGCTTCCAAAAACCACCCAAAAACCTCCCTTGCAAAAGAGATTGGTGGATGCGAGAAGGTGAACCAAAAGGGGTGCAAGTAGGTCTTCAACTCGGCAGCACTTCGTTGCTTGAAAACTCCTTCAACCTGTATATTTTGGGTGAGAAAAGTCCCACCTTTTATAGACCCATGGGGTCTCTTTTGGGAGGGAAGCACAAATGCCATGTGTTGGTCATAGGTGCCATGTGGCAGTCTTGTCTTCCCATGAGGAAGGGGAGTCCTCCGTTGACTTGGGCTTTGATAAATGCCTTTTGTGACAGTCTTCTAACGGCCCCTCTGTCCACCTACACACACGTGCGAGGTAGGAGTCATCAACTGACTGTTATGGGCTGCCACTTGGCGCCATTTGTCTTTTTTCCCGTTAAGCTTAGAATTCATCCCACCCAGGGACGGATTCAGAATTCGTCCTGGGGTGGGACGGATTCTATTTTGAATTCGTCCCTGGGTGAGACGAATATCGGGCAAAGTGCCCAAGTGTGCCAAATTGCTCCTTGACCTTAAAAAATTGCTATGAAAGTGGTTAAGACCACTGTTTAACCTCTGAGGGCTGCCCTGGGGGCTATGTTTGTCAAAGCGATCAGTGTTTGCAGTCACATAATCGGATTGGTGCTATTTTGGTGTCTACAACTTAAGAGACTACCCTAATAATTTTATCATTTATAAAAACTAATCAAGGTTATCATAATTTCCAAGGAGCATAATTTGAAAATTTGCAAAAACCAAAGCCTATCAAGGGAAGTTGAATATAATAATACACTACCACAGAAAACCTACTTATAAAGACATTACAAACCAAAGCTTCGCTACAAGCTTTCCTATCTCCTACACATCAAATTTCTATCTCTGATGTTTGCTAGCAAACACAGATTTAACAAAACATTTCAGGAGATCTGTTATATTAAGGTTGTATGTTCTCTACAGAGTATTCTCTACTCATGTTTCTCTACTACTACAATAGCATCTACACTGGGAGAAGATAATTCAATTTAGCTCAGAATATCTAATATAACCTTTCAATATTTTACATGATCATTTGAAATTAGTGTATATCACTATTAAACTATATTTAACTCACATGTCAGGCCTCATGTACCTACTAATCTTATTATCCCAAAACATCAAAAAATTTTAATACTGAGAATTCAATACATAAAAATAATAAATAATAACAAAGCTGTGAACAATTATAACTGTGATAATGAAATATATTACCTCTATATTTATAGATAAGGCTGAGTAGTTACATTTATATTCATATGTTTTAGAAATAAAATTCACTCTCGTGTCACTCATCAAACCCCAATGAGTAGAAATTTAATTAAAAAAGTTTGAGCGAATTCAGCGATGCTTATGAAGGGAGTCTCATTGGCCGCTTCAACAACCTTCTTATAGAGACATCAATGACCAGATTTACATTTCTCCTCGATAATGCTTACTTCTAGGATATCCTTTTGATGTTGTCGAAGGAATATAGAGGGTGAGACTTTTGTTTGGGTCAGCTCGACCCTTAAGTATGAATGCATCTAGATGAAATATGCAATCTTTAAAAAATATACATACAACACCCATTGAAATATTTAATAGTGTATCATCCATAGTCAAAATATACTAGAATTTTGGCAAAATTTTCATATTATTACTCCACATTCCAAATATTCATCATTATTCCATTTATAGAAGATTAATTTCATGTAATTGATGCCACATAAGAAAAATTTGCATGCTTAGTTTCTGCCAGGTGGCTTTTGTCCTGCAGATTGCCACATAAAAGAGTTTTTTAAGTTTTAATTTAATTTTTATTTTATTTTGAGTTTTAATTTAATTTTAATATTTATATTTAAAATTTATAAAACTATGAAAAATATCTTTATTTATTTATTTATGTTTAAAGAAAACATTCAGGCAGCAAAACAAATTGTCAAACAAATGCATAATGCAATCAATACAATCAGACATTCATTAACATTTTGCAATCAGCAAGCAGAATGCTCCTACATGAATTTGTTTTCTAAGATTTCATGTACTCATAGGCCATTGTGTGCATCATATCCCACCTTACCTTTTGCGGACATCTCTATATTTCTACCTGAAGGTGGGTACCAGGTTCCTCTATTCTACTAGTTTGAAGAAAAACACCTATTCTTGCACTCACAAAATTTATCAGTAGTTTCTCATACTAAAAATAATATCAAGTAGACAAATACCAAAATGGAGGGGATGTTACATTCATCCATAATAAGAATAAACACAGTCCTTGGGTTTGCAAAGTATATGCAAAAATTATTCTTTTTCACATAATTACTTAATCATCCAATCACTAACATGGTATATTTTACATATATATATATATATATATATATATCAAAATATATATATATAGTAGTGTTACATAAACAAATACATATTTAAAAAAAAAAAAAAAACAAAAGTGGTGTGGGGGAGGGGGGGGGGAGAGAAGAGAAAACAAGAGGGGATGCGCTCAAATCACACCCCCCCCCAAACAAAAAAGGAAAGTGAGAAACCAAAAAAAAAATTTTGATGGTGGGGGGGGGAGAACCAAGGCCCGACCGGGATGGTTGGGAGGAACGACCCCCTCTTTTTGTTTCTTCCCACAAGGGCGCCCCGCAAGGGGTTTTTCATGATAGCCACATCTTCTCATGTGGTATTTGTATTAGAATAATGGTCCTATTGGACCCTGCACTGATAAATTTTTTTTTTTCGAGTTATTTTGATCTATATCCAAGTATATTTTTTTGAGTTATTTTGTTCTATGTCTAAGTACCTATCAGGGCAGACTTCAATGTGGTGTGTGCCCGACATCTGCAAATGGGAAAAATTCCATGTGAGGGATGAACCACATAGTTTCTAAGGAGAGATACATGGGAAGTTTCATGGATTTTAGACAAATTAGATTGCAAGGCTAATCTATAGGCGAATGGACTGATTTTATCAATAATCTCAAATGGTCCCACAAAACTAAGGTTGAGTTTCGTAGATTTGATTGAGCTTTTATATGGTTTTACTTTAGAGAATTCTCTTGGCATTCTTTTAAGGTTAGCATAGCTCCTCTGGTGATCCGAGGCTTCCTTAAGCCTTTGGTGAATTTCTTTCAATTGCTCTTCCATTTTTTTTATAGTGTCCAAACCAATCACTACCCGATATTTTAGATTATCCCAAGATAAATGTGTTCTACACCTTCGCCCATACAAATATTAAAACAAATCTATGTCTAGTGTGGCATGATAACTACCATTATTTGTAAACTCACCAAATAGAGATATTCCTTTTGTTTGCTCTAATGATCCATACCATACTTTTGTAGCATGAATGCTACAATAGGTTATCTTTGACTATAAATTTCTTATTTCTATTAGGTCCTTACTCAACCTGAGTTAGAGTTGGTTCTTTCTTGATGATGTAGAGTTTACATTATTTTCCAATAACCTTATTAACTTGCATAGTTAACAAAATTGAGATCTAACCACCTCTCTTTAAAATTTAGTAAGGCCTTATGCATCTAAATCCAGTCTACACCTAAAAAAATTTCAAATGTGTGTAAGAGAGCTACATATAAATGTCATCTAGTTTTTCCTTGAGGTAAGGTGATTTGGGGTTCAAATAGACACTGATTGACCGTATAGGTCTATCTTGACTCATACTCAACCTTCCACCCATTTTTCATAAATCTAGGCATTTTCGGTATGTCCTTTATCAAACTAATAGAAATAAAGTTATCAATAGTACCATTATAAATTAAAATACGAACATCTTTATCATATATTCTTCCTTTTAAAAAGAAAGGTGTTGCTTGGCCGGTGAGAGCAAAATTACCTATTGTTGCATATATTCTATGTGTAGCCTCCTCAGCTACTTTCTTGTTATAAGCTTGATGTGGGCATTGATTAGAATAATGCACTCAAGTGCAAATGTAGAAACCATCAAGGGGAGATTTTTTTTTCCTACCCTTTTCATTCCTAGCCTACGATGTAGTATTTTTCCCTAGATCTTGAGTTATAGGTTTCCATTCATTTCTATTCATAAAGTTCCTCTTGCCACTATCTCTTTTCTTGCTATTGTTTCTATATATGTTCTCATCTTTAGGATTTTTATATCATCTATTAAAATCAATATTTTTTATTTTTAAAGGATCATTTATTTCTTTTTCTATAGCTCTCTAATAGTAGGCTTTCTTATTTTTCTAATTTACTTCCTCATGATGGTCCAAATCATATGCTTCTAAAAGATCCTTCGGTTTAAATAAACCGATCATAGATCTTATTCTCGGATGCAACCTCAAAATGAATTTTTGTACCTTAAGCTCTTCATGATCATCATATTCAGGTACATTCGAGTACATACTTTAACAACCATACATATTTTTTATAATAGTTTAGGACATGCATGTTTTCTTGATGTAATTTTATAAATTCTGCAAATTTTTCTACATAGAACTTTCGAGTCAAAATTTTATTTTTAAATTCCTTCAAAAATGTTTCCCAAGAAACATTAGTTGATTCAACATGATTGGTCTTTTTGTAAGTCGTCCATCAATCTAGAGCTATGACATCGAGATGAACTAGTGCCCAAGAAGTCTTTGATTCCAAAGACATCCTTTTCATTGAGTAATAGGCCTCAATCTCATTTATCTTCAATTGCCTCATCATTTCCAGTACCATCAAATTTAGATATGTCAATATTTCTCGAATCCTTATTAAGTTTAACACTAACTTTATTTCAACTAGAACCCTAAGGAAAATCATCTTGACCATATTTTGGCTCCTTTCTTTTAGATAAATTTTCAATTAACTTTTGTTGTTGAGTTATCAGTTCTTGTTGCTGAGCCAATTGTGACTTCTATTGTTCCATATGCTTAGTTAGTGGAACCCTCAGTTGTTCAATATGATATTTTTGTTGGTTCAATTTTTCTTGTGATTAGGCCCTCTATTGTTCCATGTGTTCTCTCTATTGTTTCATTTTTTCTTGGAGTGATTGCACCATTTTAGCCAATTTATCTTCCTTTTGGGGGTTTTGTTGAATAAGGATTCTTTGTCCTTTCTAACAAGTCTACAGGGTGCTTCTACCCGAACCTCTCTTTCTAATTTTCTTATGATCCTCTTTAGTCCCTTCCTCAGACTCTCAACAAGCACCTTTTGTTGAGCTAATGCAATTTTTTTTTGGAAGATCTCACCATTTTTTCTGGATGCATAAAGAGCTATATTAATTGAAAGTCACATAAGTTCTCATAAAAATTGCCTAGAGTTTCACAACCTAGGCTTTGATACCATCAAAATCCTTAAGTTATATGATTATTTGTGTCATATTTTTAGAAAAAAATTAACATAGCTCTTTTATAACCAGATGGACGATATTGTAGATGCAATAAAGTGTTCCAAGTGCAGTTGAAACAATCTACAATTTTGATTAAACTATTCATGGAAAAGTTAGAATCTCAAGAGAAGAATCTTGAGATTCTTATCGAGCAAAGACATAGAATAAATAAGAGTAATCTAGGGATGAGACCAAGGCTTATAAAAAGCATTAAGAAGACCAAACAAGGCACAAAACCAAGGAGTTTGGCTAAAAATAATTTAGAATCTACAAGTACTCAATGAGATAAGAAGCAGACCTGAGCACCAGAACACAGATGCTACACTTGTGGAGGGTCCCATTTTGCCAGTAAAAGTCCTCAAATATTTGATCAGCAAGGTTGCTACGTTTGTGGAGGGACCCATTTTTCTAGTAAATGCTCTCAACAATTTGATCGCAAAGGAGCATCTAAGGTGCAACCCCTTGTAACATTTGCAAAATCTGAAATTCAAGAGGAGCAAGCTGCCCTTCAGGTCTGAAGATGCCAGAATTCCATCATCTTGATACTCATCTAGAATTTAATAGTTATATCTTCTCTTAAAGGAATTCCACATAAGAGAATGTGATTGATATGCAAAAATACTTTTCATACTTGTTTGAATAAACATTACAAACATTTTTGTTAATTGTTTTGATATAAATGTGAATTTGATTATTATGTGAATTTGATTTGGTCATAATATACTTTAAAAATACCAAATACCATTGTGCAGGGGTGAAATATAGATAAATACCACCGTGGAAATCCTTTTAAGAAAGGTAGAGTTACCATAATCGAGGAATACAAATGCTTGTATCAGCTACTATCCAGATGATGGTAGAATAATTGACATAAATATTGGTAGAATAATTGAGAGAAATATTCAAAGTGCCAAAAAGAGCTATGTTAATCTATCGATGACACCGAGGAAATTGTCTATGAGAGGTAGAGTTTTCTTAAGAATAAAATATGCTAAACAAATCTAAGCTCAATCCAAAAATTTGTGAAACCCTATGAGACCATTGATGAAATCCACTTTCAAACAGTTAGAAAAGAAGATCAAGTGAAACAAATTTTAAGAATCCCATATAAGGGAATACGGTTGAATACAGTTGATAATTTCCATATCTATTTACACAAACATAGATATATTTTTATTTTATCTAAGCAATGATATATTTTTGGCATGATATATTTTTTTATCTAATAAAAACAAGTGAATTTTCAATAAAGTTTTGATTATGATTTGAAAATGAATAATTTTGAATATATACTGTAAACACAGGGACTGTGTTTAGTTCTAGTGGGAGAGAATTTAATATCCCTTCAAATTTAGCGGTCATTTTGCTTACTTAATTTTCAAAGACAAGATACTGTTGATCAACTTGTGACTATAGGAAAATATAGGAGGAGTAGATGTAGAGAGTCAGACACCTCCTTTAGATGACAAAATAAGAGCAATAACTAAAGGTAATATGGGTATATGATGAGTGACGGGGTATTTGTAGTTGCAATGGATGAAAATTCATACTAGTTGTACACTTGTTAAGTGGTCAATGTAGTTGCATTTATATAGTCGCATCTAGGGTTTTTGTGCTTTGCTTGTGATCTATGTGTTAAATATTGTCTGAATTTTTTTAGTTTAAAATATTAAATTAAAATTAAAATTTAAAAAATATATATTAAAAGTAAAATTTAAAATAAAGAGATTAACATGTTTTGTTTTATTCTTATTTAACTACAAATGTAGCCACCACCTAACAAACAAAAAAATATGGAAAATTACATGAAATAATACATTTGTCGATTGAATTACTAATTTGCTCATCTATATAATGGGAGGAGGAAAAAAAATGAGTTATGCTTTTGTTTCAGTGGAACTAGGAGTACGGACTATTAAAAAAATATTTAAACATTTCTCTTACCAGGTCAGTTCTCTATATTTGAATGTTGAGATTGTATTCTTGTGCATCTTTTGGGTTGCTAAAATATATAACAGAGCTTATAAGAAGATGCACAAGAATACAATCTCAACATTCAAATATGAAGAATTGGCCTCGTAAGAGAAATCCCTTGAAATATTTTTTTAGTAGTCCGTACTCCTAGTTCCACCCAAATAAAACTATACCTCATTTTTTTCTCTCCTCCTATTATATAGATGAACAAGTTAGTAATTCAATCAACAGATGTATTATTTCATACAATGTTTTGTCTTTTCCTATTTTCTAGGTGGTGGCTACATTTGTAGTTAAACTATAATAAAACAAAACATGTTAATCTCTTAATTTTATATTTTACTTTTAATAATTTTTTTTAAATTTTAATTTAATATTTTAAACTAAAAATACTCATATAATTCATAACACATAGATCAAAAGAAAATCAAAATATCTCTAGATGTGACTATATGAATGCAACTACATAGACCGCTTAACAGGTGTACGACCAGTAGGACTTTTCATCCCTTACAACTACAAATACCCTGTCACTCATAATATCCCCATATTACCTTTAGTTGTTGCTCTTCTTTTACCATATGGACAAGGTATTTGACTCTCTCAATTTGCTCCTCCTACTTGTTTCTACAATTACAAATTGATCAGCAGTATCTTGTCTTTGCAAATGAAGTAAGTAAACTTACAACTAAATTTGGAAGGATATTACATTCTCCCCCACTAAAATTAAATAGAGTTCTTGTGTTTGCAGTATATATTCAAAATTATGCACTTTCAAATCATAATCAAAATTATTCAACATGTTATTGAAAATTTACTTTTTTTTATTAGATTAAAAAATATATATCATTACTTAGATAAAAGACAAAAATATATCATTGTTTAGATAAAACAAAAATATATCTATGTTTGTGTAAATAGATATGGAAATTTTCAACCATATTCTTTTATGTGAGATTTTTAAAATTTGTTTCATTGGACCTTTTTTTTTTAACTGTTTGAAAGTGGATTTTTTAAATGGTCTCATAGGGTTTCACAAATTTTTTGGTTGAGCTTAGAGTTGTTTAGCATTTTTTATTGTTAAGAAAATTGTCTCTCACAGATAATTTCGTTAGTGTCATCTTTAGATTAACATAACTCTTTTTGGTGCTTTCAATATTTCTCTAATTTATTCTACCATCATCTAGATAGTAGCTGATCCAAGAATTTGTATTCCACCTTATGGTAACTCTACCTTTCTTCAAAGGATTCCCATGGTGGTCTTGTCCTATATTTCACCTCTACACAATGGTATTTGGTCTTTTTAAAGTATGTTTCAACTAAATCAAATTCATATTCATATCCAAACAATTAATAAAAATGTTAGTAATGTTTATTCAAACATGTATAAAATGTATTTTTGAATATCAACCACATTCTCTGAGGTTATTGTGTGAGGTTATTTAGAGTATGTACATTGATGTTAAATGCTTATGAGGATGTTTACCCACCTTTTTGCATATTTTCCAAGAAGGAAAAAAGGTGGGGGAGGAAAAGAAAGAGTCCGATATCGGACTGTTCATTTTCTGGCCAAAAAAAAGAGAAATTAAGTAAAGGTGTGTCAATTGGGAAAGGGTAAGGAAGAGGGGAAAAAAATTGAATATGGATTCTAATCAAAAAGGAGGTCGCAAGACCAATCGATATATATGGTAAAAGAAGGTGAAAAGCTTGTAGAGGAAGGTAAGATTAATGCCCTTCCCAACATTTTTACCCTTATTAATGAATATCATCACTTGGAATATTAGAGGACTCAAAGGGAGTATTTCAAACAAAATGAAATTAGAAGAATGATTCGGATAATCATCCACATCTTGTTTTCCTTCAAGAAACAAAAATGTCAATGGAGGATATGGACTTATTGCGAATTGGAAAGTGGTTTCCCTCGGTTCCCAAGGGACTTGGGTGGCATTGGTTGTCTTTGGGACCCAAAAGGGTGTTATTCACCATATGTTTAGTTGGGTTTGGAGGAAAAAGAAGACAGTGGAAGGATATTACTCATATTATCTCTCATTTTCATAAATCTTGATCTTGATCGGAGGAGATTTCAATACCATCCTCTCTCAGATGAGAAAAGGGGGGAAATAGAAATTTGGAAAAAAGTACTAACCTCATGAGCGAATATATTGCAAACCTCCATCTTGTGGAAGTCCAACCAGATAATGGTCGTATGACTTGGTCTAATAGAAGTCAAGGCTTAGCTTGTATAATGGAGAGATTGGATAGGTTTTTGCTCTCTAAAAATTTCTTAATCCATGGTCACATTCCTAAAGTGAAGACTCTTAATAATGTTGGTTCGGATCATTGGCCAGTCATGGTGGAAATGTGGAAAACCAATGTGAGTTTCTCTCCTTTTTGTTTTCAATTAATGTGGCTTAGAGACATTTCCTTTAGACCTCGTGTGCAACAATGGTGGAAGGAAGGTAAACCTAGGCATGGGACTAAGATGTTGTTTTGCCAAAAGATTGCAATACATTAAATCCAAAATCAAGACTTGGAACTAGAAAGAGTTTGGGGATGTTCATAAAAAAAACATGAAGTTATTGCTCATCTTGAAAATTTGAATAAGAAAATCTGTTTAGATGGCCTCATAGAGAAGAGAAGTGCAGATGAAATTAAACTCACAACTCGATTAGAGGTATGGGAAAAAAGAGAAGAAATCTTATGGAAGCAAAAATCTAGAATTCAATGGCTCAAAGAAGGAGATCGAAACACAAATTTCTTCCACAAATCTCTTCTAGCTCGAAGATCTCACAACTTTATTTCTTCCTTAAAATCATATTGGAGATGTTGTTTATACTTGGGATGGCATGAACTCTATTGTTGTTGATTACTTTTCCAATATTTTTTTGCTACTCCTCTTGACTCGGCTTCTCAACAAAATGTTCTTCAAGCAATCCCTTCTCTTATCACTTTTGAGGAGAACTCTATTTTGATTGCTCTGTTACTATCAATGAGCTTCAACAAGTAGTTTTTAAAATGCAAAAATGGAAAACCCCAGGTCTTGATGGTTTTCCTATTGAGTTCTACCAAGAGTTATGGGATATCCTTCATGTTGATTTATTAGAGGTGGTGGAAGAAGCCAGGAAATCCAAAGAAATTTTGAAGGTTATCAATAAAACTTATATTACTCTTGTTCCAAAAGCTCAAGAGGTTGATCATATCTCAGCTTTTAGACCTATTGCTTTATGTAATGTTCTTCTCAAAATTATTACTAAAATCATGGGAGAAAGGTTGAAGCCTCTTTTACATAAGATTATTTCCCCAGAGCAAGGGGGATATGTGGAAGGACGTCAAATAGTAGATGAGATAGTTCTTGCTCGGGAAGCCATCCATTCCATGGATATGCAAAATTCTCCTTCTATGTTCATCCGGTTAGACTTATCCAAAGCTTATGACGAGTGGATTGGCACTTCCTTATCAAAGTTTTGAGGCAATTTGGTTTCTCTAAGGATTGGATGGATTGGATTATGGGATGTATCTCTTGAGTTTCCTACTTAGTTCTTATCAATGGTAGGCCTTCTCGGTCTTTCCCGGCTTCCAGAGGTATTAGGCAAGGTGACCCGCTATCCCCTTATTTATTCATCATTCTTGTTGAATGCTTGGGTAGGACTATAACCAAAAGAGGGAAAACAAAACCCTTGAGGGAGTTACCATTGCTCATGGAGCTAGACCTATCTCTAATCTTCAATTTGTGGATGACTCTACCCTTTTAGGTAAAGCTACAGTTAAGGAAGCTTCTAATTTTAAGCAAATCATTAGTTGTTTTTCTAAGGCTACTGGGGGGTTGATCAATGAAGACAAATCTAAAGTTATTTTCTTTCACTGCTCTGCTAGACAGGAATCCATGGTCTTGGATAAATTAAGATATAAGAAGACCTCTCTTCCAATCACTTATTTAGGTATTCCCATAAATATTCAAAGGCATAAAAATAAAGATTGGAATTGGTTGTTGGACAAAGTCAAGAAGAAAATTGGAAAGTGGACCAACAAGTGGCTTTCTTAGGGGTAGAATCACCTTGGTAAAATCAGTCCTTCAAGCTATTCCTATTTATGTTTCTTCCATTTTGAATATCCCAAAGGTTGTTCTTCGAGATTTGGATCAAATCGAGTCATCGTTTCCTTTGGAGTGGTACTAAGGAGAAAAGAAAATGGGCCTTGGTGAAATGGGATACTTTATGTCTTCCTAAGAGTGAAGGGGGTTAGGATTTCGGTCTTCAATTAATAACAACAAAGCTTTAGTGCTAAATTATATTGGAGGATGTTGCATAACCCCAATGCTCTTTGGGCCAATAATCTCCATGCTAAATATCCTGAGAACAAAAGTCCTGAAGACCTTGTTCGCTATCAACTTCCTACCAAAGGTTCTCCCATTTTAGCGGTTCTTAAGATGGTGAGGATTTGATAAAGAAAAAATTATTTTGGATCATTCATAATGGTCAACATGCAAATTTTTGGATAGATTCTTGGGATGGTCACAAGCCTTTGATAACTCGGTTTCCCGATTGGAGGCCTTGGATGGAGGAGCTTCACCGAGCTAATTGGATAAAGGTGGCTAATTACTATCGGTACCATCTGGTAATTCAAAGGTTGGTAGATATTGGATCCCTATTGAGGACTGGCCTATTCAAATCCCAGAAAGGCAAAGACAAGATATCCAAGGCATCCTTCATATGAGATCCCTCTCTTGGTCCCATGAAAAAGATTGTTTTGGATGGAACGACACTACTAAGGGTGAGTATTCAGTTGCTCAAGGTTATTTGACCTTATGCCATAATAATCCCAACCATTCTTCTGACATATTTTCTCAATTGTGGGCTCAAAAGCTCTGGCCTAAGGTGAGGTTCTTTAATTGGCTTTTATTGCATCGTAGGGTGCTTCTTGGTGAGCAACTTATGAAGCGTGGTTTTCATGGCCCTTTTAGATGTGAAATGTGTGAAGAGAATGTAGAAAATATCAACCATATTTTTATTGAGTGTACTTTAGCCTCTGAGCTATGGAGGAGAATGGCAACTTTACTTGGCTTATAGTGGTCCAATTTTTTCACTTTTGAACAGACTTTGGAGGGATTGGCCTAATCAAGAGGGTGTTGATCATTTTATTAGGCGAGTTAGTTTGGATGGGTTCTACCATTCTTCTTTGGAATATTTGGAATGAAAGGAACAACCAAATTTTTAATCAAGATAGGAAGGATATTCACTATATTTGGCAAAAGACCATAGCCAACTTAGTTGAATCAGTCCATCATCTCCTTAATCACCCCCAAAACTCCCACCAAATATGGGATCAAGTGATGCAAATATTGAATATTAAACCTTCTAAGGGCAACCAACTTAAAGGGAATGTGAGTATTAGTAAGATGGATAGGACTAGAAATTGGCAACCTCCTCCTAAGGATTTTGGAAAATTCAATACCAATGGAGCCTCTAGAGGGAACCCTGGAAAATCCGGTGTGGGAGGAATTGGTAGACTTTCGAGATGGCTCCCTGGTTTTCACTTTTGCTGAGAATTTGGGTATTCTTTCCAATAAACTTTCTGAGGGGGATGGTATCCTTAGAGGCCTTAGAGAGGCTGCTAAAGTTGGATGGAAAAAGGTGTTAGTTGAGTCTGACTCTCAACTTATGATTAATCTCTTGAAGACTCCTTTAAGAATCATAAGGTGGATTGGAGAATAAAAAGAATTATTGAGAAGATTCAGTTAATCTAGATGGGATTTTTGAAAGTTGATTACAATCATGTGGTCAGAGATCAAAACAAGAGTGTTGATGCTTTAGCTAATTGGGCTTTGGACAAAGGTGATCTTACTTGTTATGGCCACCCTCCTATATGGTGGGCTTCTCAAATTAGGGAAGCTCTTCTTTCTATCATTTCTTTGGATGGCTCCAGTTCTGAAGGTACCTAGTTTCTTCTTGTTTTTTTTGTTTCTCTTTGGTTCATTCGTTTTTTAGTTCCCTAGCTCATTCTATTCTTTATTTTGTTTCCTCTGTTGATTATTGCATTAATAGTCTTGGTCTAGATAGGTCATTGTTTTGTTCATTTTTTTCTTTTGTCTTCTTTGTTTTTTTGTTTAGTTTTTTAAGGTGGGTGGGTTCTTTTGTTTTGTTTTGTTTTTGTGTTCTTTGTGTTGTTTTTTGTTGTTCTTGTGTTTTTGTTGTTTTTTTTTTATGTTTATTGTTATTGTTCTTGTGTTTTTTTCGTTCTTGTTCTTGGGTTTCTCTTTGTTTGTGTTATTTCATTTTTTTATGTGTGAGTGTTTTCTATGTTTTTTGTTTTTGTTTATTGTCTGTTGTTGGTTGTTTTTATTTTTATTTTATTTATTTTATTTTTTAGGTTTTGGTTGTGTTTATTTTTCATGTTTTTTTGGGTTATGTCTTTGTAGTGTTTTGTTGTTTTTGTCTTGTTTGTGTTTTGTTATGTGGTTCTTGTGTTTTTCTATGTGGTTTGTGTTGTGGTTTCTTTTATCTTATTGTGCGTGTTTGGTTGTGCTTTTGGTTTTGACACACTCAAGGAGTTTGTTTTTATTTTATTTTATTATTTTTGTTGTTATTTACTTTTTTTAATTTGGTTTTGTGTGTTTGTTTGCTCCTTGAGTATGTCAAAGGTGGTAGGCTAGCTCCGAGTCTTGGGCATTTTTGGTGGAATGGATACCCCTGCCTCCTTGGGTCTTACCGAAAGTGGCATCCCTTTTGGGATGTTTTCCACAAATTAAAAAAAAAAGTGTCGCGATATCGCGACATGTTGCATTTTCGTGGCCAAAAGCAAAGAGAAAGAACAAGGAGAAAAAAGTGTCGCGATATCGCGACATGTTGCATTTTCACGGTCCAAAGCAAAGAGAAAGAGCAAGGAGAAAAAGTGTCGCGATATCGCGACATGTTGCATTTTCGCGGCCAAAGCAAAGAGAAAGAGCAAGGAAGAAAAAGTGTCGCGATATCGCGACATGTTGCATTTTCGCGGCCAAAGCAAAGAGAAAGAGCAAGGAGAAAAAAGTGTCGCGATATCGCGACATGTTGCATTTTCAGGGCCAAAGCAAAGAGAAAGAGCAAGAAGGAAAAAGTGTCGCGATATCGCGACATGTCGCATTTTCATGACTCAAAGAGAAGAGAAAGAGCAAGAGAAAAAAAGTGTCACGATATCGCGACATGTCGCATTTTCACGACTCCAAAAAGAGAAAGAGCAAGAGAAAAAAAGTGTCACGATATCGCGACATGTCGCATTTTCACGACTCAAAAAGAGTAGGCAGAGAGAGAAACAAAAGTGTCACGATATCGTGACATGTCACATTTTTGTGACTCAAAAAGGGCAGGCAGGAAGAGAAACAAAAGTGTCACGATATCGCGACATGTCGCATTTTGTGACTCAAAAAGGGTAGGTAGGAAGAGAAACAAAAGTGTCGCGATATCGCGACATGTTGCATTTTGCCAAAGGAACGAGTAGTTGACAGTGCGTCGATATTAGTGATGAACACCGGGATAGTGAAGCGAAGGTGCATAGTGACGTGGACCTATAAGGAATAAATCAAAGATTGAATAAGGTAATTTGTCACATAAGGACAAAATTCAATGAATAAGACAAAATGTTACATAAGGAATCTTTAATGATTTGAAATCATCTAAGATGGTCGTTACACATGGAAAGAAGCGGACGCATGCCCATGTGGAGAAAAGGAAATGAAGGGCCACAAAATAGAAATGAAAAGCCTTTTTGGAAACCAAAACACATGCATGCACAAGGGATAGGAGAATATTGTAGTCATGGAAGGAGAAAATGAACAGTCATGGAAGGAGAAAATAAATAGTCGTGGAAGGAGAAAAAATTTTTTAGAGGTTTTAGAATATGCCAGTTCAAAGAGGCATAGTTGTGTTTTTATTGGTGGGATAAATTGGGGTTGGTGCTCCTTTTGTTGGTGCGGATAAATTAGGGGTTGGTGCTCCTTTCTGTTGGTGCGAATAAATCGGGGGTTGGTGCTCCTTCCAGGTGGGTGTTGGTAAATTGATTGTAAAGTTGGTGCTTTGCAAAGGCTGGATTTGGATGGGAGTCCAAACAGTCATTTTGAGGATGTAGCCAAATCGGTGAACCTCGGTACATCTTGTGTTGTGTGATGTTCTCTTGTTATACTTGCTTTATTTGGTTTCAAGTTTTCATTGTTTCGGCTTTAAGAGTTGAAGATTTAAGTTTTAAAAGAGCTACATTGATTCACCCCCCCTCTCAGTGTCATTGTGAGACTAACAATTGGTATCAGAGCGAGGTTCCTGAACAAGCTTAACCGGCTAGGGTGATCTTGGAAGTGACACAATGGCAGGTGGTGAAGGCTTCTCATCAAACAAAGCACCATTGTTTGATGAAACTAATTACGCATTTTGGAGACTCGGGATGCAGACATATCTTTGTGCTTTGGGATACGACATTTGGGATTCAGTAGATAGTGGATACACAATACCCACCACTTCTCCAACCGATGTTGCCGGTAAGAAACTATTTGAGAATGACTCAAAAGCAAAGAATGCTATCATGTGCGGATTAGTGGACAGTGAACTGGTAAATATTATGAGTTGTAAAATGGCAAAAGAAATATGGGACAAATTGAGGAGCATTCATGAAGGAGACGTTAAGATCAAGGAGGCCAAGTTACAAACACATCGAGCTCGGTTCGAAGTATTAAAGATGAATGACGATGAGAACATAGAGGCATATATGCTAAGAGTTAATGAAGTCATTAATGCGATTAGAGGACTCGACGAGGAAATCAAAGATTCTGTCATCGTGAAAAAGGTATTAAGATCTCTTCCCCAAAGATTTGATTCTAAAGTTTCAGCTATAGAAGAAGCTAAAGATCTAAATTCTTTTAGTATGGATGAGATGCATGGTTCTTTGATTGCATATGAGATGAGAATAGGAAAATCTAAACCCACAGACAGAGAAGCTGCTTTTAAAGCCCATAAAAATATGAAAGCAAAACAAGAATCCGAGGAAGAAGAGACATCTAGATGAAATGGAAGCAAACTTTGTTCGAAAACTAAAAAGGGGAAAAGGAAAATACAGAGGAAAGTTACCGTTTAAATGTTTCAATTGTGGAGGCATTGGGCATTTTGCAGCTAAATGTCCACTTAATGAGAAGAACAAAAGTGATGAAGGATCGCACCAAGAAAGAAGTGACTGGAAGAAAAAAACAAATTTTAGAAAAGGCAACTTCAAGAAGAAAAGTTTCATCTCCAAGAATGTCGAGTTCATCAGAAGACAGCTGCGGTGAGGATTATGAAAAGGAAATAGGTGAAGCTCTTTTCATGGCACTCAAAGAAGAAAAAATAGAAAAAGAACAGGAATGTGATGAAGAAGAAATTGATGCAGAAGTAAATTTGGAAGAGGAACTAATTGCAGTACTGGATGAATTGAAGATAGAAAGAAAAAAGAATAAGAAAATTTCAAGAAATCTTGAGGATGCAAATGAAATCATAACCAGTTTGAAAGTACAGATAGAAGAATCCAAGAAAATATCTGAAGATCTCGAAGTGCAAATAACCATGAAAATAGATTATTGCAGCAAGCTAGAAGAAGAGACTGTTGGTTTAAGGATGCAGATAGAAGAGATGAATCGTAAAATTAGTTGTTATCACAAACGTGAAGAAAGTTCTATGAAGCTGGATAAGATCATAAATAACCAAAAGACTACGAGGCATCAAATTTGGTTTGGGCTTTGACGAAGGAGAATCATCAAATGGATCAAAGGCCATAAATGAAGAATCCATAAAGAATGAAGATAAGAAACAGGTTGATCAAGAAAAATTGACTCATGCAAAAGAAAGCAATAATGCAAGGCACGAAAGGAGAATTGACAATGATGGATTCACCAATGTCACACATCAAAGAAGAAGAAGATTTATGGCTCCTACGACAACATGGCAAAGACCATCACCCGGGTTCAATCATCTCTTTTCTGGTTACTATTTTAAATGCAATGGTTATGGACATAAGATTTCAGATTGCAAGTATAATGTAGGACCAAGGAATTTTACCAGTAGAAATGTTTTTTCACCTTTGATGGATTATGCGGTAGAATGTTATAGCTGTCATAATTTTGGGCACATTGCAAGAAATTGTCGAAGTACATTTGCATCAAATCAATTTCAGGGAAGAAAATTTCAACCAAATGGAATGAGACAAAATAGAAAATTTCTCGAAAAACATGCACAAGCTACTGAAAAAGAAAAGTCAAAACAAGAGCCCAAAAGAGCGATCTAAGGAAGAAAAGGAATCCCTGATCGTACAAACAACATTTAAAGCACAGAATAAATCTGCACCATGGATACTTGATAGTGGATGCTCCGGTCATATGACGAGGTGACAAATAGAAATTTGAGAAGTTACAGCAATATGAAGGTGGTTCAGTAAAATTTGGAAATAATGATGGAGCTAAGATAGTTGGCAAAGGTTCGGTTAAGATCAGTGACGGAAAAATCAAGTCAAAAGAAGTCTTGTTTGTGGTTGGTATGAAGCATAACTTGTTGAGCGTAAGTCAGATTTGTGATAGAGGTCATGAAGTGATTTTTAAGAAGCGAGGGTTGTGAAGTCAGAAAAGCAAACAGTGGAAAGTTGATAGCAACTGGATCGAGGACATCTGGAAACTTGTACACTCTCTCAGAGACTTCAGAAGGAGCTTGCTTGATTGGACAGGAAGAAGAAAATTGGTTGTGGCACAAGAGGCTCGGTCATATCAGTTTTGACAATCTAGTAAAAATCAGCTCAAAAAAGGCGGTGAGAGATATTCCCACCATTGGAAAACCATCAAATAGCATTTGTGCTTCATGCCAAAAGGGGAAGCAAACTAGAGTCTCATTTAAAACAAAAGAGTACTACACAAGCAAACCTTTGGAACTAATACATACTGATTTATGTGGACCCATGAGAACGCAAAGCATAAATGGTGACAAATATTTTATGTTGTGTATAGATGACTATTCCAGGATGACATGGGTACTATTTTTGAAGCATAAATCAGAAGCTTTTGAGATGTTCAAGGTTTTCAAAAACCAAGTTGAGAATCAAACAGGAAAAATGATTAAATGTTTAAGATCAGATAGAGGAGGAGAGTTCATTTCGGAGGATTTTACAGAGTACTATGAAAAATATGGTATTAGGAGACAGTTTTCAGCAGCCAGGACACCTCAGCGAGAATGGTGTGGTAGAAAGAAAGAACAGGACAGTGCAGGAAATGGCACGGACTATGTTGATTGAGAGCAAAGTAGCAGACAGATTTTGGAAAGAGGCAGTCCATACTGCGGTATACATCCAAAATAGGTGCATGTTGAGGACGCATGAAAGCAAAACTCCTTATGAGTTGTGGTTCGGTAAAAAGGCAACAGTAAGATACTTTAAAGTTTTTGGCAGCAAGTGTTACATCAAAAGAACTGAAGAAAACCTTGGTAAGTTTGAAGATAGAGCGGATGAAGGTATTTTTCTTGGCTATTCGTCAAAAAGCAAAGCTTACAAATGCTACAACAAGAGGCTAAGGAAAATTGTGGATAGTGCCGATGTTAAAGTTGATGAAGGTAGGGAACGAGTAATTAGCTATGAAGAGAACTACCCAATTTATGAAGAGGTTATTGAAGGAGATGAGGAAAAGGAAATGGAAAAGAAACAAAAAATTGACTCGAGATGATTCAAACGGTGATTCGAAGTGGAAGAAAATAAGAAATTCAAAATAGGCAGCTGGTAGAAAGATCATCCTAGAGAGCAAATAATTGGAGACCCCATAGTTGGTGTTCAGACAAGAAGAAGAGTAGTAAGTAACTACTCTCTATTATCCAACATTGAGCCCAAAAATGTTGTTGACGCAAGCAAAGATGAAAGTTGGATGAAGGCAATAAATGAAGAATTAGATCAGATCGAGAAAAACAAAACTTGGGAGTTAGTACCAAGACCTACAAATAAAAATATAATCGGTACTAAATGGGTCTTTCGAAACAAATTGAATGAAGACGGACAGGTAGTCAGGAATAAAGCAAGATTGGTATGTAAAGGCTATGCACAAGTTGAAGGTATTGACTTTGAGGAAACCTTTGCAACTGTGGCTAGACTAGAGGCAATTAGAATGTTTCTGGCTTTAGCAGTTTACAAGAATTTCAAAGTTTATCAAATGGATGTGAAATCAGCATTTTTGAATGGGAAACTTGAAGAAGAGGTTTATATTGAGCAGCCAGATGGTTTCCAACTTGGTGATGATCCCAACTTGGTTTGCAAGTTGAAGAAAGCATTATATGGCTTAAAACAGGCACCTCGAGCATGGTATGCAAGGCTAGACAACTATCTTACTCAACAAGGGTTCAAGAAAGGTATGGTGGATAGTAATTTGTATGTCAAAATAGAAAATGGCCATCTTATTGTTCTTGTTGTATACGTAGATGATATCATATTTGGCAGCAACAAAGATGAGTCATGTAAAGATTTAGCAAATAAGATGCAGAAAGAATTTGAAATGTCAATGATTGGTGAACTTTCATATTTCCTCGGGTTGCAAGTTAATCAAAATGAGAAGGGCATATTTATTTCTCAAATTAAATATGTGAAAGAGATACTAAAAAAGTTCACAATGGAGGATTGTAAGCCAGTTAGCACTCCCATGACGACAGGTTGCAAGTTGAGCAAGGATGACAAATCTCCACATGTTGATCAAACCATGTACAGATCTATGATTGGGAGCTTACTGTACTTGACAGCTACCAGACCGGATATTTTATAGGCAGTATGCATGGTAGCACGATTTCAGGCTAGTCCCAAGGAGACTCATGTGACAGCGGTGAAGAGGATTCTTCGGTACCTCAAGGGTACTATGGAGTATGGGTTATGGTATCCGAAAGGTAAGGACTTCACCCTTATTGTGTATTCGAGATGCAGATTGGGCAGGATGTGTAGATGACAGAAAGAGTACCAGTGGAGGTGCATTCTATCTTGGAGACAGGTTGGTCGCGTGGCACAGTAAGAAACAAGAGTCAGTCTCCTTATCCATAGTAGAGGCAGAATATATTGCAGCGACAACGTGTTGTACGTAGGTATTATGGATGAAACAAACCCTGAAAGATCTTGGTATTAACTTCGGTGAGCCAATTTCAGTTAAGTGTGATAACACCAGTGCCATTAACATCTCAAAGAATCCGGTTATGCATTCTCGCACAAAACATATTGCTATCCGGTATCACTTTTTGAAGGAGAAAGTTGCGGAAGGTGAGGTTAAGTTGGATTTTGTTCCAACAACAGAGCAAGTAGCGGATATCTTCACAAAACCATTGCCCAAGGAAGTCTTTGAGTACCTTCGCAATAAATTGGGAGTGGTCACGCTTCCCAAGAATTGACTAGCTATCGGGACCACATTCTTCGGGGGAGCATTTGTGTATTTGTTTATCTTTTTGCTCATGTTTGTGATTTTTGCTAAGTGTAATAATTTTTGCCTGAGAATGTTGTGCATGGACTCAGGGGGAGTTTGCAGCAGCCCTTTGGTATTGTTGTCAAAGGGGAGAAGAGTTACAGGAAATTGCACGTGTGTTGCCAACAATTCCAAAGGGGAGATTGTTGAGCAAGGTGCAGCGACAGTATTGTCATTGTTGTCAACACAGTCGGATAGATCGGTTGATGCGGTGGACAGGAGTTCGAGAGGTTATTCAGAGTATGTACGATGATGTTAAATGCTTATGAGGATGTTTACCCACCTTTTTGCATATTTTCCAAGAAGACCGAAGTGGCCCATATGCTAAAGATCAAAGAAAAAGCAAAACACCGCAAAGAAAAAAAGTGTCGCGATATCGCGACATGTTGCATTTGTGGCCAAAAGAAGAGAAAGAACAAGAAAGAAAAAGTGTCGTGATATCGTGACATGTTGCATTTTTGTCCAAAAAAGAGAAAAGAAAAAAAGTGTCGGATATCCGACATGTTGCATTTGGCCAAAGCAAAGAGAAAGAGCAAGGAGAAAAAGTGTCGCGATATCGTGACATGTTGCATTTTCGTGGTCAAAGCAAAGAGAAAGAGCAAGGAGAAAAAAGTGTCACGATATCGCGACATGTTGCATTTTCGTGGGCCAAAGCAAAGAGAAAGAGCAAAGAAAAAAAGTGTCGCGATATCGCGACATGTTGCATTTTCAGGGCCAAAGCAAAGAGAAAGAGCAAGGAGAAAAAAGTGTCGCGATATCGCGACATGTTGTATTTTTGTGGTCCAAAGCAAAGAGAAAGAGCAAGAAGGAAAAAGTGTCACGATATCGCGACATGTCCCATTTTCATGACTCAAAAAGGGGAGAGAGAAACAAAAGTGTGACGATATCGCGACATGTCGCATTTTTGTGACTCAAAAAAGGTAGACAGGCAGAGAAAGAAAAGTGTCATGATATCACGACATGTCGCATTTTTATGACTCAAAAAGGGAGGCAGAGAAACAAAAGTGTCACGATATCGCGACATGTCGCATTTTGTGACTCAAAAAGGGAGGGAGAGAGAAACAAAAGTGTCACGATATCGCGACATGTTGCATTTTCCAAAGGAACGAGTAGTTGACGGTGCGTCGATATTAGTGATGAACACCAGGATAGTGAAACTAAAGACGCATAGTGACGTGGACCTATAAGGAATAAATCGAAGATTGAATAAGGTAATTTGTCACATAAGGACAAAATTCAATGAATAAGACAAAATGTTACATAAGGAATATTTAATGATTTGAAATCATCTAAGATGGTCGTTACACATGGAAAGAAGCGGACGCATGCCCATGTGGAGAAAAGGAAATGAAGGGCCACAAAATAGAAATGAAAAGCCTTTTTGGAAACCAAAACACATGCATGCACAAGGGATAGGAGAATATGAATAGTCATGGAAGGAGAAAATGAAAGTCATGAAGGAGAAAATGAAAGTCATGAAGGAGTAAAATGAATAGTCATGGAATGTGAGAAAATGGAAGTCATGGAAGGAGTTAAACAAAATATTGTTAAGAGGTTTTAAATACGCCATTCAAAGAGGCCATAATGTGTTGGTGTTGTGGATGTGGGGTTGGTGTTGGGGAAAGGGTTGGTGCTCCTTTGTTGGTGCGGGAGTAAATTAGGGGTTGGTGCTCCTTTCTGTTGGTGCAGGAGATAAATCAGGGGTTGGTGCTCCTTCCAGTGGGTCTTGGTAAATTGATTGTAAAGTTGGTGCTTTGCAAAGGCTGGATTTGGATGGGAGTCCAAACAGTCATTTTGAGGATGTAGCCAAATCGGTGAACCTCGGTACATCTTGTGTTGTGTGATGTTCTCTTGTTATACTTGCTTTATTTGGTTTCAAGTTTTCATTGTTTCGGCTTTAAGAGTTGAAGATTTAAGTTTTAAAAGAGCTACACTGATTCACCCCCCTCTCAGTGTCATTGTGAGACTAACATTCTCTTGTGTGCCTTTCCTTTCAGAGAAGATATACCTATTGAATTCTGGATGAGTATCAGTATGATGGAATTTTGGCATCTTCAGAGCTGAAGGGTGGCTTGCTCCTCTTAACCTTTAGATTTTTCAAATGTTACAAGGGTTGCTCCTTAGATGCTCCTTTGCGATCAAATTGTTGAGAGCATTTACTAGAAAAATGGGTCCCTCCACAAATGTAGCAACCTTGTTGATCATATCTTTAATGGCATTTTCTAGTGAAATGAGACCCTCTAAAAATGTAGTATATGTGTTCTGGTTCTTGGGTTTACTTCTTATCTCCTTGAGTACTTGTAGATTCTAATTTTTTTTAGCCAACTTCCTTTGATTTTGTTCCTTTTTTGGTATTCTTCATGCTTTTCATAAGCCTTGGTCTCATCCATAGCTTACTTTTATTTCTTTACGTCCTTTCTCGATGAGAATATCAATCTTCTTATGTTGAGATTCTAACTTTTCCATGAATATTTTAATCAAAATTGTAGATTGTTCCAACTATACTTGGAATAACTTGATTACTACTACAAGATCCTTCATCTGGTTATATAAGAGCTATGTTATTATTTTTTTTAAATATGACACATATAATATTATAACTTAAGGATTTTTATGGTATAAAATCCTAGGCTACGAAACTATAGACCATTTTTATGAGAACTTATGTGACTTCCAATTAACATAACTCTTTTTGCATCTAGACAAAGTGGTGAGATCTTCCAAAAAATCTACATTAGCTCATAAAGAGGTGCTTGCTAAGATTCCAAGGGACTAAGAAGGATCATAAGAAAATTAGAAAGAGAATTTGGGGTAGAAGCACCCCGTAGACTTTTTATAGAGGACAAAGAACCCTTAGTCAGCAAAACCCCTCAAAAGGAAGATAACTTGGCTAAAATGGTGCAATTACTCTAGGAAAAAATGAACCAACAAAGAGAACATATGGAACAACAGAGGGTCTAATTGCAAGAACAAATGAACCAAAAAATATATCACATGGAACAATAGAGGGTCCAGTTGACTGAGCATATGGAACAATAGAAGGCATAATTGGCTCAACAACAAGAACTGATAACTCAACAATAGAAGTTGGTTGAAAATTTATCTAAAATAAAGGAGCTAGAAGGTGGTCAAGATGATTTTCTTGAGGTTTCTAGTTGAAAGAAAGTTAGGTTTGAACTTAATAAGTATTTGAGAAATATTGACATATCTAAATTTGATGATAGTGGAAACAAGGAGGTGATGTTTCTTTGGAATGATTTTTGAAGGAATTTAGAAATATATTTTTGACTTGAAAGTTCTATGTAGAAAATTATGTAGAATTTATCAACTTACATCAAGAAAATATGCATGTCCCTAACTATTATAAAAAATATGTGTGGTTGTTAAAGTATGTACCCGAATGTACCTGAATATGATGATCATGAAGAGTATTAAGGTACAAAAGTTAATTTTGAGGTTGCATCCGATAATAGGGTCTATGATAAATTTATTTAAACTAAAGGATCTTTCAGAAGCATATGATTTGGCCCATCATGAGGAAGTAAATCAGAAAAATAAGAAGGCTTACTATTAGAGAGCTATATAAAAGGAAAGAAATTATCCTCAAAAAAGAAAAAATATTGATTCTAATGAAATATGGGATAAATATCGATACAATAATACTAAATATGAGAACAAATATAGAAACAATAATAGGAAAATAGATAGTTGCAAGAGGAACTTTATGAACTTAAATGAATAGAAACCTATAACTCAAGATCCAAGGAAAGAGACTACACTATAGGTCAGGAATGAAGAGTGTAGGAAAAACAAATCTCCCCTTGATGGTTGCTATATATGCACTAGAGTGCATTACATGGGATTTTTGGGAGGATTCTTCAGTTGCACTTTCAATAAAAATTATGGAGGTCCTCACCCGAAAATTAGGGTTCCCCTGTGTAGACATATTTCTAGCATAAGCCATTGATTGGTCCCCTAAATAAGCTTCCTTGATGGAATTCCTCGTATTAGATTTAAAAGGGCTACATGACTCTATTTTCTCCTCAGATACTAGAGAGGTAGTGGGCACTTCCATAGCACAGTTAGTTTACATCATCACTTTTGCCCTGACTGGTCATTCAACCTCAATTTTTTGGTCTTGTGGTTGTAATTTCAATATTGTCTCCTATAGCTGATGGATGGTCTGATATAGTTCCTGTAACTCCACTTCAATTGCTTTTATTAACACTTAAAAAAGAGTCTACTCCTCCTTATACTTGGCCTCCCAAGTACATATTTGTTCTTTTATTATCTACAACCACTACCATAGATCCTTCATCCGCATTTATTTCTAAGGAGTCTTCCTAGTAGATAAATCTTACAAAATTTGGGTCGTGAACTCATCTTCATTCAACTCATCGATCGTTGCCTCATCATACGATGAGCTATAAACCACCATGGATGCCTTCATATTTGTATCATCACTTCTACCCTGACTAGCCTTTCAACCTCAATTTGTTGGGCTTGTGGTTGTAATTTCAATATTGTCTCTTGTAGCTTATGGATGGTCCGATACAGTTCCTAGAATTTCACTGCAATTGCTTTTCTCGACTCTTGAAAAAGAGTGCTTTTCTTGACTCTTGAAAAAGAGTCTTCTCCTCCTTATACTTGGCCTCCCAAGTACATGCCTATGATTTCATTATCTACAACTTCTACTATAGATCCTCCGTTCACATTTTCTTCTAAGGAGTCTTCCTAGTAGATAAACCTTGCAAAATTTGGGCCATGAACTCATCATTATTCAACTCATTGATCGATGTCTCATCATCCGATGAGCTATAAAACACTATGGATGCCTTCATCCTTCTGATTCTAGTGGAAATCGAAATGTAATTAGGCCTTGGTGAACCATGCCCTACCTCATTTTCAAATTGAGTGCCAATAGAGGATGAATCCTATTCTGCCTCATGTTCAAATTGAGGGAAAGTAGGAGACGAGGCTTGCCCTACATCCCATATATTTTCCTCAGGCTAGGATGCAGGTACCATCAGTAAGGTGGTTAGTCTATTTTGGTGCCACTACTTCTTCCCTTACCTCAGGAACTACATTATTTCCTTTAGCTTCCTCAACCACTGCATCTTTGTGTGACTTGACATGTCACACCAAGGCCAAAATCAGGCCATGGTGAGCTAGGGTAGACATTGTGCCTACCTGGTACTGGCTGGAATCATCCTTGAGTGCACATGTAATATAATGGGGGACATTGATCTTTTCCCCATATAGTAAATGGTTTAGGAAATGAAAATTATTATATTTTAGTTTTAAAAGCCTACCTGTACAATATGCTTGAAAACTAACCTCCAAAGCTCAAGGATGTACTACTTCAACAAACCAACACGCATCAAGTATTGTGTTGGGTGCCTGAAGAATCATTGTAAATAGAGTGGAGGGTTTTCCTCCTTATACGTGTGTTCCCCTATTACCATGGTAATGTACTCTTCAATGACTAGAATTTTTAGTCTGTTCATGCGAACAACTTCATGCCTCATAGATGCTACAAATTATTTAGCCACCTCTGCATCCAGGTTTTGGCTAACTAGATGGCAGTACTCCAACCATCTAACGGTGTCAAATTGCATTTGTACATCCTGACTAATTCCTGAAAAATATATAGGCTCACTCTTTTTCAACTAATGGTTGGTTGATTTCCCTCCCATGGCAGAGTTCAATTTTTTCTTGGCTCTAAGTTTTTCTTGCAACAATTTCTCAGACCCTAGTTTTTCTATGACATTGTTATTTTCTTGCACAAATTTTTGCCAATGCATGATTTTAAATCACCTACATTTGTGAATGCAGGTGCTTGATTGTTGTAATTATAAATAATTACAATTATCTGTGCAAAATCTCATTAAAGCATGTGCCATATTTTACATAGATGATGACCATGAGTGTTTTTAACACATAGAAAAATGCAAAGTGGAGAGAAATGGGTGGCTGGTAATTCAATAGTGAATGTGTCGACACTATTTTATAGAAACATATGCCTATGGAAATTATATATAAAACTAAAAATTAAACATACCTATATTTTGTTTCATGCGTGTATAATATGCAGACACTCATGGTGCACTGGTATTGGTTGCTTCATGGTGACTAGACATTCCAGAACAAAGAATGATAGGCATATTTTGCATGTGACAAATTTATCTCCATTTTGATTGGTTCTTAGTTGTTGACATTTGATACATTTTAGAATTCTTGCATATTTTTAAAAAAAGGTTAGAAAAATCGTATTCTCGAGACTACAAACATCCCCTCCTCGAAAGTTATTCACTGATGATTTTGGAATGTGCACAAATCTTCAACAAAAAAATTAAAATAATTTCATCCATGAAGTTTGACTTATGCACATGGGTGCAATGCTGACGTGGCTCTGACCACTTCTCAATGCTGACAATTATTTATACAAGGCAGAATTGCCCATGAAAATAGAAAGCAAGCACCTTCTTATATGCAAATCGGGTACCTTATTTCAAATCAAGGAATGCAGGTGCTTGATAAATAGAAAGCAAGCACCTTTCATTAGTAATCGGGAACCGTGATTAATATGGAAAGCAGACATATTTTTCTAGCAGTCGAGCACCATATTTAAAGCAGAAAATAGAAATTAGGTGCCTTTTTATTGGAAATCGAGTGCCATATTTAAAAACAAACTCTATACAAACCTTTTTTTTAGTCTATGTCCAAGAAAGTAGGTGTTGTTTTCTCAAAGAACAAAATTTGGGCACCATTTTTGGAAAATGGGACTCGGGTGCCTTTTCCTTGACATAATGGAAGTAGGGTGTCTTTTATTGTACAACTAGGAATTAGGCACCTTTTTAACGTACAAACAAGAATCAAGCACCATCTTACATAAAAACATGAGTCAGGTACCTTTTTCTCTAGAAAATGGAAATCGAACACCTTCTTCTTCAAAATACAAAAATTAGGTGCTCCTCATTTATTTCAAAGTCTATTGATGTGTCCACTAGTGTACGCTTACAATTGATCAAGCCTTTAGCATTTTATTTTGAAGAACAACGATAGAATTAGCATCCTCTACCTGAACCAATATTTGGGTCTTTTTCTTCATGAAGACCAAAAACAAACACCCAAACACTTTTTCAGATATGGTTTCTACCTCCAAGTAGGGATGAGCTACTTATACTGCAATTTAATATCCTACAAAGTTGATATTGTGCAGGTTCATAGATCATGCGCTTGTTAGGCCTAGGTTTCCCAAGATGCCTAACAGTTACACTCAGGGCATCATTCCTCCAAAACAAAAATACAACTAAAGAAATAAAAATTGTAGAACTTTAAAAGAATAATTGTTTTTGGACCATGTGGACTACGTCCACATATTATTGACTTATTTTAAAACTAGAATCAACTGGGGTCTCCCCCATGCCTAATTTTAACTTCATCATATAAGTCTCAAACACATGAAATGAACGTAGACGATGACCATTGACTGTTAATGTAATTTTGATGTCATCAATTGTTGTGATCCTCATAGCTCCATTATTGATGACCTCAATCACTTCATATGGCCCCATCCAGCACTGCATAAGTTTATGTTTCCTTTCTTGGAAATGGGAGTCATATAATAATTTCCACTCTCCCACTTTTAACTACATTGGCCTGGTGTGACGATCATGCCACTTGGCCCTCTATTTCTAGATGACTTTTGTCCGATGTAGAGCATCTCCTCGATATTCATCCAGCTGGTTAAGCTTCTGAATCCTCTCCTTTTGTGCCTCATACAAATTCAAATTTAAATATACTATAGTTTTGAGAGTTTTAATCTCAAATTCTATGGGCATCATAGCATTCTTCCCATATACTAATTGGAATGGTGTAAAATCAGTAGTAGTTTTCCAGGTGGTTATGTAAGCCCACACTACTTTTGGTAATCTTGTGGCCCAATCCTTCCTATATAATTGTACCATATTTATGAGAATGTTCTCCAATTCATGTTTGGTTACCTCTACTTGCCCATTTTCCTATGAATGGTAAGGAGTGGTTTTGTTATACTTGATTTTATATTGTTGCATGACTTCCTGAATCATATTTGAAGTAAATTGAGGACCTTGATCAGTTGTGATCTCCCTTGGAACCCCAAATCTAGTTAAAATAGATGAATACAGGAAGTCTGCTATAGTCTTATCTTTAGAATTGCATAATGCCTACACTTCAACCCACTTAGTCACATAGTCAGTGAAAACTAGGATATACCTCTTACCTGCTGACTATGGATTAATGGGTCCTACAAAGTCCATCCCTAATTTACCAAATGGATCTATGTGCACATGTGGTTGGAGTGGCATCTCATATCTGATATTTGGTCTACCCATCCTCTGATATTGGTCACATTGGCTCACATGCTTGGTTGCATCTTTGAATAGTGAAGGCTAGTAGTAACTAGCCTGCAATACTTTGAATGTAGTCCTTTTTATTGCTAAATGGCCACCACAAGGTTCATTATGATAAGCTTTCAGTATTTCTACAATATCATTATCAACAACATAGATTCTCATGACTTGATCAATAGGACAAGAGGGTTCTCCTTGGAAAAAGTTTGATATCACCCTATCCTCATCACTCTCATCTTCCAACTCATCAAGTGCCATGATGGATTGAATATTTCTCAAACACACCTCTCTTATGGCCCTTTTGTATATAGGAATGTATTTGATGGCCTGAAAGAGAGGGATTGTGACTGTCAAGTTCTTCAAACTAGAAAGAATATCAAATTTTGGTTGTATTGGCTTCTTGGGTTCTTGCAACCTTTTTGGAAAATGTGGAACCCCTTATTTGTTATTTATAGTTTTTGATTCTTTAAGAGGTGATTCCTCTTCTACTTCTTCTATAAGAGGTGATTCCTCTTTTTCTAACTCTATGATTTCCTCCTCTTCTACCAGGGGAGACTCTTCTACACCTACATGTCTACCTGACCTTAATTATATAAGACTACAATCTACTTTGATATTATACATGGGGTACATCTCATTCTTCATTTGGTATGTTGGTTGTGGTTTGTTGTTGGATTAGAAGTAGGATGTGCCGACAGTTGAGTAGGTATTAAAGCAGGGGGAGCTAGCAGACTTGGCTATACTAGCATTGGTTCCAGATGCTGTGGATTTTGGCTCCAAGAATTCTTATTTCTCCAATGCTATCCAGACTACTGGTATGGCATCCATGGGTAGGGATTATAAGGATTTTCTCATTTGGGAAATTGAGTCCAAGGTTGTTGTCCCCACCAACCCATGTTGGGTGGTTGAACTTGACCTTCATTATGATAATTATTGCTCCCATAGGATGATATTCTTGTTAGCATGTTGTTTCCCATAGGAGAATGTTGCTAGTTTCTCCTATTGCCCATAAAGTATGCTTTTGTTACTTTAGGTTCCTCTCTAGATTTTGATAACTATAGACACAACTGATTTTTATGATATTTTTGACACACAACACACACTCAAACTTTGTTTTTAGTACATTCATTTCTAGGATGTTTTCCCTACATTTAGGACAAAAATAGGCTAGTGCTACCTTATTTTCCTGCTTCTTTTTCTAAAGTAGAAGGGTATCCATTTGGAGTTCTAGATTTGATAACATCTCACTCTTGAGGTCTTCAATCATATTCCCTATTTTTGTTTTAGTGATAGTGCCTGATTGTTTAATATTCTTGGGGGTTAACTTACCCTTTCTTCTTGAAAATTTTCAACACAACTATCGAATATAAGACATTTGGTGTTGATAAATACCCCCCTATAAATCATGTTTAAGGCTTCAAGAGCTTCATTAGTCAGCCCCTTTAATAATATACTTCTTAAGGAGATGTCTCCTAGTCTTGCATGGGGAGATCTCTACAAATTAAAGCTAAACCTATCCCAATACTCCTCTAATTATTCCCCTTCCTTTTGTGTCATATCCATGACTTCTTTGGAGTCCCATGCTCTGCCAAAGTCCTGATACTGATCTAGGAAAAAAAATTCATGTCTTCCTAGGTATTTATTTGTTTATTCCCCAAAATTATGAACCAACGTAAAGTTGAATCATCAAGAGTAGAGGGAAACAACTTTAGTTTCTAAGCATTGGTTGTATAATATACCGACCTACATAGAAAGTCAAATTTGAAAAGGAATAGGTCGGGATATTCTATTGGAAGTCCTCTAAATATTAGAAGGTGGGTAGGGGAGATATGTTTCATCTTGTGGTCTCCTCTTGCCTCCTCTATAGGGAAGTTAAAACTAGTGGATGCTTCTTCTAGTGTTTCAGCCATCTTATCTACTATCAAGGTTTCTACACCTGCTATGTTCAGGGCAGCTTTCAAGGCTTTTATCATTTTTCTTTTATCCTCCAAAAGGATTACTAAATTTGTGTTTGAAATAGTCCCTTACTCAATTACTTGCCAATGTTGAAGGTTCAGTAAATCTTCCTCATATTAAACTCTTCCTATCTCAGATCCTTCCCTATGATTTTACTGGTATGTTTTAGAAGGATCCTGTAAAAAAAATGGATGTTGACTCCAATGCACAGGTGGAGACGGTGGTGGAGAGGTTTCAGTATGAGGATTTGGCATAGCTAGAATAAAGGTTTCTCAAGAAGCAATGATGAGCACCAAAAATGCTCATTTTTATACATGGATTTCTAATATATTATGCGGCATTATTATTATAGAATGTATGTTTTATGGAAGTTTTATATATATTTAATAGTAAATTACGTATATTATCTAATATTTTTTAAAGTGAATTATGTGCAGAATTAGTGGTTTTTATTGTATTTTAGCATGTTTATGTCAAGGTCCCACTCGAACTTGGCACTGTCAATTTGATGAAGGCAAAACTTCCGCAGTACATCGATGAGAACTACTAAGTCAAGCGTCTGATTTCCTTTGAAGTGCTCAAATTTTGTTTGGCACTTAACTTATGGGTGCCTGCTTCCCATTAGGTACCTACTTCCCATATAAAATAAGGTGCCTTCTTCCCATACAAAATAAGGTACCTACTTCCCATACAAAATAATGTGCCTGCTTCCCATATAAAATAAGGTGCCCGACTTTCGTGATGTAAAATGACATCATGACTCTTATGGTCGGAAGAATAGAACAAATATTTCAGCGATGGATGTATATGACATTTCAGTAAAGATGAAGACGAAGGACAACATCAAAGACCATGTGTTATATATTTTTCAGCAATATGTAAACAACAATGTAAATAGATAAATCATATTATTAAAACATATTTTGTTATGATACAAACAAAATACGTTAAATCAGTCCAGAATTAATGTTTTTGCTTTGTCTCCCTATTTCTATGTATTTGTTGTAACCCGAAAATCAGGAATTTATTTTCTCTCAAATGTAACAGGGCATGGTTGCATATATTATAAATATGCAGGCCACCCGTAAGAAAGATATCCTGGATCTTGGATTTCAGATTTGCTGTAATTTTTTGAAATTACAATATATTCATTTGAGTGTTTATTAATCTCAAACTAGCATATGGTGAATTAATTGATCGGGTAGAAGAATTTTGGAGCTTGGGCCCACTCTAAACAGTACTCCTCCCCCTTTTACCTTGCTTTCTATATTTATTTTCATAGATTAATTTGCCTCCCTATTATTTCCCTTATTTTTTGTGATTTCCAGAAAGTTAGTAATTTAGTTTATGAACGCATTCAGTCCTGTTTTCTTAGATGTAGGATAAGATTATTGGTTTGAATAAAAAATTTAATGAACATTAAACACCCCCCAAACCAATAGTTACATAGGGACTCATTCCTCGCACTACAGGCATATAATGTGTTGTGATACTCACAATTCTACGAGCTACCCCAGGTTGAAAATTAAATGGAGGCAATTAATTGAACTGTAGAAAAACTAACCAATATTTTGCCCAAAATTTTGGTGTTGTTGCTGGGGATTCTCACAACTATAGTGTATGATCCATAGGTTAGTTTGAAAATTAAATTTATATTTCTTTGTCTGTATATCATCTACCTATGAAGCATGAGTCCACCAAGAGCCTAAAAAATCCAATGGATCATTTATTGAAAAAATAGAAAACACCTCAAGCTTAGGATATTCTAAAAATAGTTATTAAAAATAAAATACTATCCATTTGAGTCATCACAAAAACTTATTATATGAAATATTTTAGTGACCAGGATGGGGAAAATTCAGCAATTATTTCAGAAGTATTCCAGCAAAGAGAAAAAAATGCCAATACGAGGAATAGCCTCCATAATTAAAATAGAAATATGAGCATTGTTTAACGGTGTGAAGAGTGAAATTTTATCTCTTGCTTTACAATCAGACACATTATTGAAGAAAAAGCAAGAATTTGAACCAATGTTTGTATTTTTTGTTCAAGGTGTAGAGAAAAACATGAAAAAAATAAATATCTGGAGAATACAGTAGAAGTTAATGAAAACTATCACCTAAATCATCATACCAGGTTGTGTCCACAAGTTATAAAAGAAAATCCATAGGAGATAGAAACTTACCTTGTGGATCTACCTCCATAAACACAACTATCAAAAAATCCCAACTTACCAGTTTCACCTTCTACCAGGACAAAACAGTTACTAGCACCACCAGAGCTGCATCCTAGTAGCAACTATTTAAATTCTCTAGATGACCAAGGAATTATGGGAAAAAACCCAATGTGCGATAATAGTGTAGAAATAAATTGTGTTGCTGAACAATCAACTAATGAAAGACTTCCATCGTATCCCAAAAGGTTATGGAAAACTAGTGAAATGACACCACCTAAGTTTGATATTATGGATCAGTTGAGAAATCTTACTAATATCATTCCTCAAACTATTAGGGCTATGCTTATTTACACTAAAGCCATTAGGGATTTTTACCTCAAGAGACCAAGATGGGAACCACAATAAAAAATAGTGAAGGTGATAGGTCAACATGTTGATCTAATATTAGATAAAACCTGTCTCAAAAGCCTAGCTTTAATGATAAAAATTTTAGGCTTAACATTTCCCAACACTTTGGTAAATTTTAATGTTGATATTATATGCAGAGTAGAAAAAATGACAATTAATGAAAAAATTGTAAAAACAATAGTCATCCACTTGCCTGCACAATCTGCCAATGAGTTGGACGAGTCTAATTTTGAGGTCATCCAGGAATATTCTCTTCCCATGCTATAAAGAAGGGAATGGAACAAATGAAGTCTTAATTGTATCAAATTTTAGACACAAATTAAGATCTTATCACAAGCCCTAAATTTTAGAGGCTTGCTCAATTGCAAGCATGGGGGAGACCCCACATTCAATGTTATCACCCACAACACGATGAACGTTGTTACAACATTCAATAAAAAAAAATTAATTAGAATTTTCTTTAATGCCATTAGTTTAGATTTTTTTTTTTTATGTTTTGTAGACAACAAGTGGCTCAGTGCAGATTGTAGGCATCCAAGGCAATCCGACCTACCAGCATGTGTCATTCCATTCTGTTTTTCCAAAAGAAAAAAAAATATTCCATAATCTAAATTTTTTTGGAAAATTCCAGAATCTGAAAAATTTCTAGAAAATTCCAGAAACTGAAAAAAATTCTGCAAAATTCCAGAATATGGACAATTATGAAAAATTCTGGAAAAAAAATCCAGAATCTAAAAAATTCTGGAAAATGCCAGAATGTGGAAATTTTAGAATCTGGAAAATTTTTGAAAAAAAAATGGGCGTACAGTCCACGAGACTTCCCAAGTGGTCACCCATCCCAGTTATACTACAGGCCATAATGCTTAACTTTAGATTTTTTATGGGATATGCTACCAGACACTCAATAAAACACATATGTTGCATACGGGTTGACACCATACGCAGATGTGCAACATTCGGCCATGGCAGCACCGATTATGGTGGAAAAAATATGAGCTCAGATGGTTCACAGTACTCTATTGAGCAACACATCTTTGCTCATAAAAAAAATGTGGCTATGAAGATTTTACAAAGTGAGGGGTTTTTACAGGGAGTCCATAACAACACATGATGAAACAACATGAGTAATAGTCAATGGGCTCCATTTACAGCCTTGCCATGCACCTCACATTTGCGAGATGGAATCAAACGCAAGCATGGGGGAGACTCCATATTTTTAAATCCATACCAGCCATTTGACGAATGTTCATGTTTTCATCATTAAAAAAAAAATGACATGGACCTATTTTGCTTAACATAAATTTTCTTTTATTTGTGTTTTTATTTTGCAAGAACATAACCTTGGTGCAACTATTAGGTAGCTTGGAAAACCTAGGTTTAACAAGCATAGGCAACATGAAATTTCCCAGCTTTCTAGGAGATTTCTACTTTCAGTAGGAGTAAGTTAGTCCCCATTTAAGGGGAATACTAAACCTGAATCTGCACAAGAATGTTTGGACTGGTCTTTATGGATAGTAAAACACTTAACTACTAATTCAGGGGAGGATGCAGATTTTTTATCCCTATTCTTCAACCAAAGTACTTCTGGCCTGATCAACCTTACAATGCACATCCGAGGAAAATCCAGAACCCGTTGAATAAAGAGAAGGGGTCTGATTTCCATTTTTTAGAATAAGGCACCTTACTTCCATTTTACGGTAGTAGGCACTTGATTCCCATTATACGATAAATGACACTTGACTCCAAGCATGTTAAGAAGACGACACCCACCTCTCAACTTCCAGTAGACCAATGCCTGATTCCTGGTCTCTCCAAGAGGGTGTCTAACTTCTAGTTTTATGAAAAAGAACTGACGCCAAGCCTTTTGAATATGTAAAAAAAAAAATTGTATAAATTTTTCTTTACATACAATGCTTGATTGCCAGCAAAAGGCACCTACGTCCTGTTTGAGCCTTGTGTGAATAATATTCAGCATTGAGAAGTGGCCCATGTCACGTCAACAACTCATCCACGTGCATAAATTCAAAACCTCTCATGGATAAAATTATTTTATTTTTTTCATTAGATATTTATGCACGTTTCAAGGTCATCAATGAACAACTTTCAAGGAAGGGATGTGTGTCGTCCCATGAAGATATGTATTTTCTAATATTTTCTTGAATTTGTGCAGGAAACCTCAAATGAATAAATTACAATAATAAAGAACCAATCATATGGATAAAAAATTTCCACATGGGAAATAAGCATGTTGTTCTTTGTTCCAATACACATGGTCATCATCAAACAACTAATACAAGTACACCATGAACGTTTGTGCATTATACATGCACAAAACATAATATAGGTGTGTACTTAATTTTTTGTTTTGTATATATATAATTTTTATAGAAATATGTTTTTATAATATAGTGATAGCACAATCCCCATTAATTTATCCATCCAACCATTTAGCCCCATTTGGTATTTTGTCCATATACAAATATTTTGTTGGGAGAACACTCATGATCATCATCTTAAAAATAACATACAGGTGTTTGCTTCCCATATACAAGCCTAATTCCCATACACAAGCATCCGATTACCATATACAAGCATTATTCCCATATACATGCGCCTGATTCCCGTATACAGGCTTGATTTCCATATACAAGCACCTTCTTTCCATATACAAGCCTGATTCCCATATACAGGCTTGTTTCCCATATACAAGTGCCTACTTCCCATATATAGACATATGCTTCCCATATACAAGCTTGATTCCCATATATAGACCATATACAGGTGCCTGCTTCCCATATATAGGCCATATACAGGTGCCTGACTTCCATACACAAAAAAAGGAAAAAACAAAGATATTGACCATGGGGGAAATTCACAAATCATTTGCTAAAAAAAATGAGTTGCCACAGCGAGAAAGAGGAGAAAGAAAAACATAGCTTATTGGACAATCGTTGCTAAAACTAGAAATTATAAGCACCAACTGTCACAAAGGCATGCCACTCTTTAAGCATGGGGGGTGTCATGAGGACGCACCACTCTTTTAAGCATGGGGGGATGATGAGTACCAAAAATGCTCATTTTTATACATGGATTTCTAATATATTATGCAACATTATTATTATAGAATGCATGTTTTATGGAAGTTTTATATATATTTAATAGTAAATTATGTATATTATCTAATATTTGTTTTTAAATGAATTGTGTGCATATTTAGTGTTTTTTACAGTATTTTAGCATGTTTATGTCAATATCCCACTCGGACCTAGCACTGTCAATTTAACGAAGGTAAAACATCCACAGTACATCGATGAGAAGTGCTAAGTCAAGCGCTTGATTCCCTTTGAAGCGCTCAACTTCTATTTGAATGCTTAACTTATGGGCGCATGCTTCCCATTAGGCGCCTACTTCCCATATAAAATAAGGCGTCTGCTTCCCATATAAAATAAGGCGTCTGCTTCCCATACAAAATAAGGTGCCTGCTTCCCATAAAAAATAAGGTGCCTGCTTCCCATATAAAATAAGGCACCTCCTTCCCATATAAAATAAGGTGCTCAACTTTCATGACGTAAAATGACAGCACGACTACTATGGTTGACATAATAGAACAAATATTTCAGCGATGGATGCGGATGATATTTCAGCAAATATGAATACGAAGGACAACATCAAAGACCATGTGTTATCTATTTTTTAGCAATATGTAAACAACAATGTAAATAGATAAAGCATATTATTAAAACGTATTTTGTTTTGATAAAAATAGAATACGTTAAATTAGTCCAGAATTAATATTTTTGCTTTGTCTCCCTATTTCTACGTATTTGTTGTAACCAAAAAATCAGGAATTTATTTGCTCTCAAATGTAACAGGGCATGGCTGCATATATTATAAATATGCATGCCACCCCTGAGAAAGATATCCTCGATCCTAGATTTTAGATTTGTTGTAATTTTTTGAAACTATAATATATTAATTTGAGTGTTTTTATTAATGTCAAACTAGTGTTCGATGAATGAATTGATCAGACGAAAGACTACTAGAGCTTTGGCCCACTCTAAATAGTACTCATCCTCCTTTTACCTTGCTTTCTGTATTTATTTTCATAGATTAATTTGCTTCTCTATTATTTCCCTTATTTTTTGTGATTTTTAGCAAGTTAGTAATTTAGTTTATGAACGCATTTAGTCCTATTTTCTTAGACGTAGGATAAGATTATTGGTTTGAATAAAAAATTCAATGAACATTAAACACCCTCAAACCAATAGGCACAGAGAGACTCATTCCTCGCACTATAGGCATATACTGTGTTGTGATACTCACAAGTCTACGAGCTACCATGGGTTAACAATTAAATGGAGGCAATTAATTGAACTATAGAAAAACTAACCAATATTTTGCCCAACAAGCAATATTTTTGTTCTTGATAAAATGATAGTCTGGTCCTATAATCTAGGTGGACTCATACAAAATTTAAAATGGAGTCATTTTATATAAAGTAACCTAAACTACTTCTAACATAATTTATTCAGAATATAAAATTATAGTCGACTACTCCCCAAAAATGGCACCAAAATGCTGGGCAAAATATTGGTTAGTTTTCTATGGTATAAATCATTGCCTCCATTTAATTGTCAACCTGGGATAGCTCATAAACTTGTGAGTAACCCTACATAATATATGCATATAATATCCCTTTAATGATGTGATTCATTTAGATCCTATGGTTTGGGGGGATGTTATTGTTTCGTTGGAGTTCTCGTTTATCTTCCAAACCTCTAATCTAATTTGCATTATCAAAGAAAGAACTAAAATTCTTTTGAAATCAAAACTGCACACTTGGTAGAAATTTACAAAATATAGGGGAAATTGCAGTATTAAATTAAACTACAAAAAATAGGAAAATAAACTAAAACGATAGAAAAAAGAAAAAAAAAGAGGAATACTATTGAGAGTGGACCCATGCTTCTAGCAGATTCTTTCTGCATTAAGTCATACACTAGATGCTAGTTGAGTTTGATAAAAATGACTCAAATGTATTGTATTGAAATGTGAAGTAGAAATTTTCAGAGAAAATCTAAGATCTATTTTTTAGGGGTGACTTACATATTTATAATATTTGTGGCTATGCCCTATTACATTCTAAAAGCAAATTGATCTTTGATTTTGTTGTTACAACAATACGCAAGAATAAAGGATATAAATAAAAAACATTAAACTCAAAATATATTAAATGTATTTTGTATCAGAATAAAATACATCTGATATTTTGCTTTAATTGATTACGTAGAGTTTTATGTGATTGTTGAAAAATAGATTACATATGGTAATTGACATTGTCCATGGTCCACATCCATCACTGAGATCGCATCTGGATCCATCGCTGAAATCGATGTTTTATTTTGCCAACAACAGAGGTTTCATTGTAATTCTGTGTTAATGGGAATCAAGCGCCTTATTTGTAGAAGACGGGAAACAGACTCCATCTCTGTAGAATATGAGAATCAAGTTCATAAATATATTTAGGCACCTAACAAGAATAAGGTGCCCAATAGTCAAAGGCCAAATGGGAATAGGGTGCCCGATAGTTAGGTGCCATAATAGGAATCGAGCGCCTAAACAAGAGTCAAGCTCCTGACTTACCACTTCATCCCTATTTTGTTGTAGATATTTTTACCTTCAAATTTCCATCATAACTAATAAGTTCCAGGTCCATGTGGGACCTCGATGTAAACATGCCAAAATATTGTAAAATCCTATGTATTTACACACAATCCACTCAAAAACAAATATTAGACAACATACGTAATCTAATGTTATATACATATAAAATTTATATAAAACATATATTTCTATTAAAATAAATGTCATAATAAATATGGAAATTTTGTACAAAAATGAGAGTTTTCAGGGCTCATCATTGACCATTGTTAGAAATTTATCCCTATTCATTTCCTTTGCCTCAACCATGACCTCGACCATTGCTTCTATTACCATAATTATTTGAAAAATTTGCATCTTAATCCACCTGAAAGGTTGAGCTACTAGGGTAAAATCTAGTGAATTTTGTGTTAAAGGTTTTGTTAAGTTCAACAAATTTTTTTGCTAAGGCTTCAAAGTTGAGAGTTTTTAAGGTTCCACTAGCTGATAAACTGGAAGCAAGTTCTTGTAGTCTAGAATGTAAAGACATGACTAAATTAGGAAAACCCACATGATACATTGATTTTTGAAGTCTTTATAAATGATTTGTTTAATAGGACAAAGAAGGTTGATGGTGGAACTAGAGTATCATTTTTGCATGTTTATTTGATTCATCTTGAGGACAAGATGAACAAATTCTATGTCAAATTTAGTGTTAATTTTTTTCTTGAAGACTTCAAGAATTGACCATGTTGTGTCATGCTTGGCTTCATTAATCAAATTATGAATGTGATATTATATGATAAGTAGAATGTCGACATGAGTTCAGTCATCATATATCTACCATTATCTAGGGTAGCAACATCTATGGGTGATGTGGGATTTAAGTCCAGATGGTTGTGCCATAGGTTCTCAAATTTTATAGTTGTCCTAAGGCTTGTGAACCATTAATCCCAATTATCCTTTTCTTTGAGGGTACATCCAACATTTTATTTGAATTTGAAAGTCATTATGACCTTTGACACTAAAAAGACCTAAAAGAGGTGTGTCAAGGTGTGAACAAGGAACATATGACTAAGTGAGGCAAAATGTACCAGTAAATAATGAGCCAATTTATGGCAATAAATGAATGTAATCCACTAGACCGTGTTCACTATCTAAGCAGAATATATTTTATAAATAATGAATTGTACAAGTGGCTATGAGTGTTGATGCAATAGGATGATGATGTGGCTAAATCTAAAGTACTAAAAAAAAGGTGTGTAGCCCAAATTGGAATACCACAGATGAATGTAAAAGCTAATACCTTAAATAGATGAATGTGCAGGCCAATATCTCCAACACTAGATTACACAACTGAATACCAAAGTGTAGGATGTGTAAAACTAGTAACCTCAATCTTATGAATGCAAGTAGGTGAGGTGCTAAAAGTTGAAGAGGTATAACGATCTTGTGTCAAATTAAGGTCTTCATCTAGATGCCCACATATAGACACTCAGTGATGAAATCCAAGCTATGATGGAACCCAAGTCCTACTAGTCCTCACCAAAATTATTATGGTTAGCGATATATTCACTGAAGAGAAGTACATGCTTTATTCCATAGCTATGATGGATATTAGACTAGCATAATTTTAATCTTGATTAAGATTTTTTAGTTTTCTAAGCACAGGTGAAAATATGATCCCTTTCCAAAGATTCATGGTTATGGCTAACCCCCTTTAATGTATATTCTCATTAAGTCTAGTCCAACTTTGACTCGTAAGGCCTTTAATACAAATTTCCCACAACCAAGGAAGTGGAGCTCTTACATGAGGCTAGACTACAAAATTAGTCATTGGATGCATTCCTTTTAGAGATGATGCAAATATGTGAATCGATTTGCAAAGAATGAAAGCAAATGAAAATTGAAAATAGACTTGGAGTGCAGATGGATTTTACTACATTTCTAATGTGGCAGTATGTATGTTAGGTGTGATCCACTAGACCTTGTTCATTGTCCAAGTCAGGGTTATGCATAATGGGTAGTACCAAAAAATTAATTATAAAATTGGGGTGAATCTAGGTGAATGGTGTATAAACTTTGGGGAAAATTTTACAAAATTTTGTAGAAAATTTATCAAAATATGGTGATTTTTTTATTTTTTTGCACAAAAATTATCAACAAAATTTTATGGCTACTAGAAGAATGCGAGTGGTAGAAGGTGAGTAGTAGAAGGCGAGTGGTATATGGCTAGTGGTAGATGGCGAGTGGCAGATGGCAAGTGCCATATGGCGAGTGGCAGAAGGTGACTAGTAAATGGTGACTGGTAGATGGCAAGTGAAAGATACCGAGTGGCATAAAGTGAGTGGCATATGGTGAGTGGCAGATGGTGAGTGGTAGATGGTGAGTGGTATAAGGCAAGTGGTATAAGGCAAATGGTAGATGGTGACTAGTAGATGATGATTGGTAGATGGTAACTGGAAAAATGTGAGTGGCAGAAGGCAAGTGGTTGATAGTGACTGGTAGATGGTGACTGGTAGATGGTGACTGGATGATGACGAGTAGTAGATAGTGAGTGGCATATGACGAGTGGTATATGGTGATTGGCATATGGTGAGTGTCATAAGGTGAGTGGTATATGGCAAGTGGTGGATGGCGACTAGAAAAATGTGACTGGTAGATGGTGAGTGGTAGATTGTGATTGGCTGATGGTAACTAATAGATGGTGGGTGATAGATGGTGACTGGAAGATGGCGACTGGAAAAAGGCAATCATTAAATATATTTAATAATATGGCACCATGTGTCATCTCCTCTGCCACATGTTGTGCATCTATTAACTTCTACCATGCAAACTTCTATAAATACATATGCAAGGTAATTTTTTGCCTTTCCTACAATGTTTTCTAGAGCAATTTTAGAGCTTTTTCCAACATTTTTAGAGCATTTTCCACAACGATTTCAAAGCTTTTTAGGAGTGATTTCAAAGCCTTTTCAGAGTGTTTTCAGAGCATTTTCAGGGCATTTTGGCAACGTTTTCATAAGGTTTTGGCAGCATTTTTAGAAGGTTTTGCCAACATTTTTAGAAGGTTTTGGTAGCATTTTTAGAGTGTTTTCCAGGGCGTTTAAGAGCGTTTTCTTGGGTGTTTCAAAGAATTTTCCTGCATGTTTTTAGAAATGTCTAGGTCTTGCTCTCCTCTTCCTTCTAAAGTAAAATTTAGGAGCTTCTACTACCCCAACATCAATAATATTTTCAGCACTCCAAGAAGAGATTCACAATGGCTTTACACCGTCAAATTTGTTGGTGTATTGAAGATGCCACAGTTGAACATTAATGTTCAGTTGATGCAACAAATCGTTAGTTGTTACAACCATGACATGTCCACTATTATGTTTTTTTATTTTAATTTACATGGTGGAATCGGTAGCCGCCACGAATCCGGGTAGGCTGTCCAGATTTTTATGGTCGCCATAGTATTCTGCGTTGTCCGCCCCAGAAGCCACCACACAGATCTTCATGCAGTCTGGCCCTCTAACCACCATGCCAAAATCATTTTAAACCTTTTACGCCACTGAAAGCACTAGGAAAGGGACAAACATTCAATCCGACGAGGCTCGAGATTTGAACCTTGGACCTCCGCCCCCCTTATGGGGTTTAGATGGTGTCCACTATTATGTTAAGAGTGGATAACAAGGACATTGTTTTTCTATTAAACCCTTCGATGTGCAATGACTAATAGGGCTACCATTTTTGGATGGTGTACTGGTGAACAACCAGTATGCCTTGATCAAAGATGATAAATCCACCCTAGCAATTGTTTACTCTATTCATTCAGATAATTTGAAAGATATATTTTTAAAATTTAGTTTTTATTTAACATTCAATATTGATGTATTGTAATTTCCATTCTCTAATAACATTCTCCTTGTTGTACTTTTTGTTTTATAATAATGTTCTCTCTTTTTTTCATCTAATTCTTCTAAGTCCAAAAGGGGCTTAAACATTTCCAATGTTGGAGACAAATTTATTTATGCTTGCATTGAATTTTTTTAGGCAAGGCTTATTTTGCAAGGGCGACCTACAAAAATGCCTTTTTGGGCACTGTCTTTATTGATTCGATGTATTGGTGGTGGAATATTTGACTGGTCCACATACATTTCCAACTTCCTAAAATAGGACCTTCTAAGTGTCCAAAAAAATCAATCTTCGTATACAGTGACAACCATAAATTTTATTCTTTGTATTTTTCATGAAGGTTATTTCAATATTCAACAAAGAAATCCTCCCACTATATTGCACCCCATTTTGTTGGCTATTGGCATGATTGAGAATGAAATACAAGTAAACATATTTTTTTGGAATATATATATATATATATATTTTTTCAATCTATCTTGTTATTTTCTAATTTTATTTTGAAAATAGAGAAGAGCATACCAGTCTTCAAGTAAAAGGGATGTTGCATTTAATATTCAAGAAGTGTCTACTAATTCTGACTCGCAGTCACAGTCATCACTAGTAACTTCCTCCAAACGTGCGAGTTCTCGTGGTGATCAGATTCGACATACACCTATGGGTCCTTTTACGTATCAAATTGCTACAATCAACGTGGAAGAAGTTACCTCCAACCCATAAGGTAACCTTATTATTCAAAAGTACTATTTTAAATGATGTATTTTAATGACTTAAATATTATGCTTTTTTGATTTATTTTAAATATTTTATAGAGAAAGGGCAAATGGTTCAATCATCAACAACTACAGAGTCTGAGTCTAGTATGTTTGGTTAAAATAAATCTCTTTTTATGATATTGTTATTTACACAAGATTAAATTTATATTTTCGTGTGAAATTTTACAAATAGACCTATTACATTCAAAAGACTAAAAAAAATATGCCTCCACCATTTGCACAACCGCAAACGCAACAACAACCATCAACACAACAAGTTCCTATTCGTCCACAATAGGTACCACCGGTGAGGAACCAATCATGCATGTGTGATAAAATATTCCTCACATCGTCGTCTCATGATACAAGAAGTGCTATCCAAACACACAATGTGTTTGAATCTAATGTTTTCATTTTACCAATTTTAACCCTAGAGAATTTCTCAAATGTTGAGAGTGCATCTCATATGCCCTCGGGAACTCTAGATTGTGATTGTATTTATCGGGATATGAATCCTCAAAATTTCCCTTTAAAGGCAAGTGATATGCTTCAATATGAAGAGGGCTATGATGAAGAAGAGAATTTTGACGTAGATGCCACCAGAATTTCCTCCTCCCCCCAACAAGTCACCACCCATCATCCAATAGATGATGAAAAAGTAATTTTTTTTTGAAAATGTGTTATTAGCTAATAGATGTAAAGTTATAGTTCATAATACTCTTCTTTTAGATATTGATAAATTGAAAGAATGGGAATATCGGGCCAAGGTTTTTATTAAAGCAATAAATGGCCGATATAATAAATTTTCAAAGAGAAAAGAGTTGTTTTTAAAGGTTGAGAATGAGCCTCAAAAGCTCAATGCTTTGCTACGTAAAGCTAAATCTGGCATTATGGAGGTCGAGTCTACATACACAGATGAAGTTATGGCCATTGTTTTGAATCATTTGGAAAACCTCAATGCAGAGGCCCAAGCATATTTCAATAAATGGGCACTAGATTAGAAAAAGTAGCAGTTGCACAAACTGCACGACTTACAGCTGATGTAAGTTTTACATCTAACTAAAAAATAATTTTTTTCTTAAATATGTTTTGTTTATAAATATTAAAAATTTTCCACTTGTACTTTATGGTCTAATTTCCAGCACTTAAAGCAATAGGTCAGTGCCATGAAAATGTTGATCAAGATTACCAAAATTAGTATTAATAATGCTATTGAGGTGAAGAAGAGGTTACAATACATTGTTAGAGAAAATAATTGGTTGAAGAAGTTTATCAAAGATAGGGGCTTGTATGTCGAGGTTGTATTGAAAGAAAATGAGAAAGAGTTGAATGCACCTTTTAAATAAGATCCAATGAAGGAAGAAAATTTATTATTATCGGGGATCAACACTATAGCTAAAATTTTGGTTAGGGTTTGTGCATTAGAAGCAAAGGATATTGAGATAGATGAAGGTGGAACTTCAAGAACCATGTAAAATGAATAGAATTTTGTTGTTTTAAATTTGAAGTGAAACAAAAACTCTTTGATATTTTTTTAAATTATGAAAGAATGGTATTTTTCTTGAAATCAATAAAAGAGATAATTTTCGAAAAAATTGTATTATATTTTTGAATTTTTTTTTTAAATATTGTTATGTTTTGATTATTTGTGTTGATGTAGAAGTTTGTTGTTTTTAATTTGAAGTGAAACAAAAAATGTTTAATATTATTTGTAAATTGTGAAAGAATGGTATCTTTTTTGAAAATTGAAATCAATGAAAGAGAAATGACTCGAAATGTTTATTGTCATCGTATGCCAGTTTTGGTTATTTGTGTTGATGCATTAAGTAATTTTGAATTATGTGGATACAGTAAGATGTTATTTTATGTTATATGAAATAATTTGAAATGAATGGAAATGCAACATAGATATTTACTTTGAAAAATTGCCATAAAATATTTATACAATATAAATCTACCAAAAAAATTGAAACTTTAGACTAATAACTCAATAACAAGGCTTATGTAAAATGATATACAAAATATCCAATAACACATTTCTGATATAAAATATAATGCAATGTTCTAATCAACATGTGTAATCAAATAATCCAATTTCACTCAAATATACATAATCAAATCAGAGGGCTATGCTATACAGAGTATCCAATGGCATTTATAATATCATATTATATGATTAATGACATAAAAATCATATAGAGTATCCAATTGCATTTTTAATATCATATTATATGATTAATGACATCAAAATTACATGTATCAAATTACAATATAGTCTCAATATTCCTTTCATTATAATGTTGAACACAAATCAAATCAAATGAAAGCATCCTTTCATTCTAATATGTGAAATCAAATCAAATGATAATATGTTAAATCAAATCAAATGAAAGCATCCTTGCATTATAATGCTAGAAGTTGGAACAAACTCTTTTCAGATTGTACAAAATCATTTGCAATCATACCCAAAATTTCTATCATCACAATCTGATCAGTGTTACCATCATCCTCATTATCCTCAGTATTCGTTACACCTCTTCTCTCTACCATAGATTTCTAGTGTGATAATTCTCTTTCATAAGGAAACTTCTCCACTGATGCAGGAGCATCCAGTGGTGTAAGAGTGATCTTGCATCACCCAAAATTTATATTTGATGTAATTATTTTCTAAGTGTATTTAGTTGTCTAGGGGATAGAAAATTAGAGCCATTGGCGAAAGAATCACCCCAATACCCTGAACGGTTTGGGAGATATGTACGTTTTATGGCAAAACCCTACCAAAAATAGTGAAAATCTAGATACCCGAACTTGCAGGTGAATTTTGAGGGTCTTAGAGGATGAATTTGAGGATTTTAAAATAGATATAGGACTTAGCTAAGTCTTGCCCCATTTAGTTCATCTCGTGCCCTTTCTGAAAAGGTCTTGTGCCAGTCAATCGAAGCAACGAGCGCGAAGTTATGACCCTGGGAAGTTTGCCTCCAAAATTCAAATTTCAAATGCATTGTTTTAGGCAGGAAAAGGGGAAAACAGGGTATTAGAGGGAAATTTCAAAATTGTAAAAGGGGCTCTTTCTTTTGTATCCTATTTTTGGGATGAAAGTAATGAAATTCTTGGTTCATCTGACATGATCAAAGGAAAAACACCTATGTATTGTTTGTTTCATGTTGCTTGATCTGCTTCAAGTGGTATCAGAGCGGGAGTTCTTGAGTGTGTAAATAGATCACCAAACGTGAGGTAGTTTACACCAGGATTTGTGGTTAGGGTCTATGAGAAATGAGAGCAAAAAAAATGCCTCCATGAAGAAATCGTGGTGGTGGGAGAAATGCTATGGTGCTAGAAGAGGATTTTAGAGCCTTGTAGAGGCAAGTTCAAGCTCTGCAAGAGGAGCTACGTAGAGGGTTTGAGCCCAGAAGAGAAGATGGGAGTGAAGATGAAGCTAAGGAAGAAGAGGCAGTAGATCCTACACAAGCTAGATTGTATAAATCCATATCCCATATTGGGAAGAGGTTGAAGTTTGATGTTTCTTCATATTTTGGAAATCTTAACCCAGAAGAGTTGATCGATTGGATCAATGATATGGAGGAATATTTTGAGTATGAGGAGGTAGAAGATCTCGAGAGGGTTAGATTTTCTAAGACCAAGCTGAAGGGTCATGCTAGCATATGGTGGAAGGGAGTGCAACTAGATAGAAATAAAAGAGGAAAATAAAGGATAACAAGGTGGGAGCGGATGGTGGAGAAGTTGAAGAGATAGTTCATTCCAACCGATTATGAGTTGGATTTATTAAAGAAAATGTAGGGTTTGAGATAGTCGAGTAAGTCTATCAAATAATACATAGAGGAGTTCTAAAAATTTTAATCAAAATATGCCATTCTAAGGCCAACAAGGAGAAGGTAGCCCATTATATTAATGGGTTAAGAGCAAGTATTCAAGAGGAGTTAAGTCTGGTCAGGATGACCACCATAGAGGATGCTTACCAGTTTGCCTTGAGGGTTGAAGAGAAGCTGAACAAAAGGTTTGAGAGCAAGCAAAGAGGAAGAGGTCATGGTGGAAGAACTGGTGGGAGAACAAATGGAGGGAAAAATGAAGATCAAAAGAAGAATGGAGAAGCCAGTAGTAGTCAGGACCAAAAGGGGGATAATGCTTACCGCCCCGTGATCAGAACAATGGTTACTAGAGAGGAAGAGGAAGGTCTGGATGAGGACCTAGAAGAGGAGGATTTCATGGAACCTATTTCAACTATGGGGAAGAAGGACATCGAGCATACGAGTGTCCATAGCACCAAGAGAGGACAAATAAGAGGCCTGAAGGTAATGCCTAAGCTGCTATTGTAGATGAAGGTGTTGAATCTGAGCACTCTAAAGAAGTAGAAAGAGGAGAAGTTCTGATCACAAGGAGAGCCTTGCTGAATGAGGAGAGAGATCCAGATCAGAGGAAGAGCTTATTTTGCACAAGGTGTAAATGTGCAGGTAAGGTCTGTAATGTTATCATAGATAATGGTAGCACAGATAACCTAGTTTCAGAAGGAATGGTTACCAAACTATAGTTAGAGAGGAAGAGACACCCACATCCATATCGGATTGCATGGTTGCAGAAGGACCATAGGGCTTTGTTCAGTGAGCAATTCTTGGTAAAATTTAATATTGGGAATTACCGTGATGAGGTCCTGTGTGACATCCTACCTATGGATGCTTGCCATTTGTTGTTGGGAAGGCCATGGCAGTTTGATCGGTATGCAATACATGATGGACATGCCAACACTTACTCCCTAACAAAGGATGGAGTGCACCATAAGCTGAAGCCCCTAAAGGAGGTGGACGAAAAGGTATGTAGCAGTGCTAAAATCTATTTAGTTGATGGTAGGAAGTTTTTGGATGGTCTGAAGCATGAGCATATGTGCTATGCATTAATTCCTAGAGTTAAAGAAGAGCAATGCAAGGATGTCCTAGTAGAAGTATCAGGTCTGTTAGAAGAATTTCTAGATATTATATCAGATAATGTGCCTGAGGGTTTGCCACTAGTGAGGAAGATCAGTCACCAAATAGATTTGGTACCAGGAGCTAGTTTGCCTAATAAGGCAGCCCATAGAATGACTCCTATAGAAAGTGAGGAGCTAAATAGGCAAGTCCAAGAACTACTAAAGAAGGGACTAATTCGGGAGATCTTGAGCCCATGTGCAGTACCTATAGTACTAGCACCAAAGAAATATGGAGAGTGGAGAATGTGTACAGACTCCTAAGCTATTAACAAGATCACCATCAAATACCGATTTCCACTACCAAGGATGGATGATATAATGGATTGTTTGAGTGGAGCCCAATACTTCACTAAGATTGATCTAAAGAGTGGGTATCATCAGATCCATATCAGAGAAGGAGATGAGTGGAAGACAACCTTCAAAACTAGAGAGGGTCTATACGAGTGGTTGGTCATGCCATTTGGGCTAACCAATGCACCCAACACATTCATGCGGCTTATGAATGAGGTATTGAAGGATTTTTTAGGAAAATTTGTCATTGTCTATTTGGATGACATTTTAATATTTAGCAAGACCCTGGAAGAGCACCTGATGCATATCAGAAGAGTTTTTGAGAAGTTGAGGGAGGAGCAGTTGCTAATTAATTTGAAGAAGTGCAGTTTCATGAAGAAGGAGTTGGTGTATCTGGGATTCGTCATCTCAGCTGAAGGTCTAAAAATGGACCCAGAAAAGGTGAGGGCTATCATTGAATGGCCTACCCCAAGGAGCATAACTGAGGTAAGATCATTTCATGGTCTAGCAAGTTTTTACAAAAAATTTATTAGAAATTTTAGCAGTATTTGTGCACCCCTAACAAAAACAATGAGAGGGGATAAGAAAGAATTTAAGTGGACCTTAGGAGTAGATAAGAGCTTTGATATGTTGAAGAAGAAGGTCACAGAGCAACCTATTTTAGCACTTCTAGATTTCAATAAGGTATTTCAGGTAGATTGTGATGCTAGTGGTAGTGCCATAGGAGTTGTGTTGAGTCAAGAAGGTAAACTTGTTGCCTATTTTAGTGAGAAGCTTAATGATGCTAGGAAGAAGTATTTTGTATATGATCAGGAGTTTTATGCTATAGTTTAGGCTCTAAAGAAATGGAGGCACTATTTGTTGCCAAAAGAGTTTGTTTTGTATATTGATCATCAGGCCTTGTAGTATATTAATAGTCAAGGGAAATTGAATCAGAGGCATTTAAAATGGGTTGAGTTTCTATAGAGTTATACCTTTGTGTTGAAGCATAGGAGTGGAAAGTCAAACAGAGTTGCAGATGCCTTAAGTAGAAGGTAGTGTTTGTTGACAGAAATGAAGGTGGAAGTTGTAGGGTTTGACGAACTTAAGAGTTTGTACCCTGAAGACCCAGATTTTGTAGAGGCTTGGAGAGCTTGTTTAGCACCAGTTACTTTGGATAGAACTAAGTGGTTGGATTTCTTAATCCAAGATGGAATGTTGTTTAGAAGAAACCAGTTGTGCATTCCAAGGAGTTCGATGAGGGAGAATCTGGTCAAGGAGAAGCATAGTGGAGGGTTGGCTGGACACTTTGGTCGAGATAAGACCATTGCCCTCGTTAGTGAGAACTACTATTGGCCATAGTTGCAGCAAGATGTGAAGAGATTTGTACAAAGTTGTAGAGTATGCTATATGGCCAAGGGTGTGAGACAGAACACTAGATTATATCAGCCATTACTTGTACTAGAGAGACCATGGGAGGACATCAACATGGATTTTGTTCTTGGCCTACCAAGGACACAGAGGGGGAATGACTCCATATTTGTGGTGGTTGACAGGTTTTCAAAGATGGCACATTTCATTCCCTACCAGAAAACTAATGATGCAGTTCATGTTGCAGGGTTGTTTTTCAAAGAGGTGGTACGACTTCATGGTCTACCAAAGAGTATAGTTTCCGACAGAGATACCAAGTTTATTGGGTATTTTTGGAGAACCTTGTGGAAGAAGTTGAAGATAGATTTGAAATTCAGTTCTGCATACCACCCGCAGACTTATGGGCAAACAAAGGTGGTGAATAGGATTTTGGGTAATCTATTGAGATGCTTGGTAGGAGATAAGCCCAAGGGATGGGATTTGGTTTTGCCATAGGAAGAATTTGCATACAATAATTCTATCAACATGAGTACTAATAAGTCCCCATTCTAGATTGTATATGGGAGTAGCCCAAGAAATGCTTTTGAGTTGAGAAATATGGATAGAGGGGAAAAGAGTAGTGTTGAGGCTGAGAACTTTGCAGAGCACCTAAAGAGTTTGCATGAGGAAGTAAAGAAGCATATTCATAAAATGAACACTCAGTACAAGATAAAGGTAGACCAAAAGCAACGATTTAAGGAATTCCAAGTGGGAGATGAAGTTATGGTTCACCTAAGAAAAGAAAGGTTTCCTGCTAAAACTTATAACAAGCTAAAAATGAAGAAGTTTGGACCATGCAGAATCACAAAGAGATAGGATTCAGGAAATGCATATGAGGTAGAATTGCCAAGTGGGCTGAACATATCACCTGTGTTCAAAATTTCTAATTTGGTAGAGTATCATGAAGGTGACAATAATGATGGACCAATCATAGAATTGTGGAGTATTCTAGCATCTACTCTAGAGATAGAAGAGATAGAAGAGATCCTAGATACCCGCATCGACAAAAGCACAAGACACAGGCAGTATGAAGAATATTTGGTTAAGTGGAAGGGTAGGCCTATGGAAGATTCAACTTGGTTGTCCAAGATAGAGGTTGACCACCTTGGTTTTCCTCCAACATCAGAGAAGTGAAGGTCACTTCTCAATTTACCCTGGGTGTCTGATGCAGGAGCATCCAGTGGTGTAAGAGTGATCTTGCATCACCCAAAATTTATATTTGATGTAATTATTTTCTAAGTGTATTTAGTTGTCTAGGGGATAGAAAATTAGAGCCATTGGCGAAAGAATCACCCCAATACCCTGAACGGTTTGGGAGATATGTACGTTTTATGGCAAAACCCTACCAAAAATAGTGAAAATCTAGATACCCGAACTTGCAGGTGAATTTTGAGGGTCTTAGAGGACAAATTTGAGGATTTTAAAATAGATGTAGGACTTAGCTAAGTCTTGCCCCGTTTAGTTCATCTCGTGCCCTTTTCGAAAAGGTCTCGTGCTAGTCAATCGGAGCAACGAGCGCGAAGTTATGACCCTGGGAAGTTTGCCTCCGAAATTCAAATTTCAAATGCATTGTTTTAGGCGGGAAAAGGGGAAAACAGGGTATTAGAGGGAAATTTCGAAATTGTAAAAGGGGCTCTTTATTTTGTATCCTCTTTTTGGGATGAAAGTAATGAAATGCTTGGTTCATCTGACATGATCAAAGGAAAAACACCTATGTATTGTTGGTTTCATGTTGCTTGAACTGCTTCATCCACCTCATAGGTCGACACATATACTCTCAAAAAAATTTCCAAATTTTTGTCCAACCTATTTCAAACTTTATATTTTACATATGATAATGCACTGAATACCCTTTCATCTTCCACAAATCCTAAAATCATCGTTTGACATAATTCATATAAATGAAAATATTCACTCATAGTATGTTGTAAGATACTACTGGGATGTAATATTCTCCACAAACATGAAATAGAACCTATTTCATGATGGTTAGAGAGTTGTAAAAATTGAGCAGAAATTGTTGTTCTAAAATAGTTTGATTGTTTTGCCAAAATATCTCTATTGAGATTGCCATTGATTTCAATACCATTAACTACCACACTTTTATTGAAATGGCTAGCAAGAATGCCCATGTATTTGAGAAACAAACCATTTATAATCTGGTATTCACTACAAGGATCCCAAAACATTGGATTAACCACACCCAAAGTCTCAATAAATTTATCTCTTTGAAAATAGTCTCTTATTTCTTTTGTCAATGATTCTGCTATTTGTTTTAGTTTAATTTTTGTATCGTATACAACTACATGAAATCTATTGTGGGTTATGGGCATTTGCTCAAAACTATCTATAGCTATATCCATTTACACACCAAAATAATATAAAGGTATTTCCTTTTCGTGGACATTAATACATAGATGATTGTTTATATTGAACTTCATAAAGTTCTGAGGATCATTCACATTTGTTAATGATCTCCAACTTTCAAACATGGGATCCATAAAATTTTGACCATATGCGTACATCATATCAATATGCATGTAAATTTTTTTTCTTGCCCTGATGAAATCCACAATTTAAATCGATCTGTCTTGTGCAATTTTGATCAAAGTGTTCATTTCTTCTAACATTGGAAGAATACCACATAATATGAGAAGTGTTTCAAAGTAATTCATTCAAAATAGTAAATCTTTAGCCTTATCAACTGCCCTACGATTTGCATACATAAACGCTAGCAAGGATTGATATTTTTTGAAAACTCTAAATTTCGGTTGATACATCGAAATCCACCTAGTATCCACATATTTTAACAGTTTTTTTACCTTCAGTAACTCCTAGTGCAAACTGTTGAAACTCTAAAAATATTTTTGGACTACGTGAAAAATAATCATAAATTTCACGGACAAGCTCTTCCACTCTTGTAAAATTTGTAAATGTATCCACAATTTTGTATACAAGATTCATTTTGTGAGCCATTCAATGACTATGAACATGATTAGTTTATGTAGAGGTCGTCGAACTTGGTCATATCTATATTTTGGATACCTAAAAATAGAGATACAATCTAATATTTTTAATAAAAATAAAATATATGGAGGTTTAACGAATTATCATGCAACATCCTCATGCTCTCCTTCAACTCAACAAAAAATTGTGGAGGAGGAGAGGAAGGCAATATTTTCAAATAAATTTCATTAAATTTTGAGTTTTAGTTTCATTTCCATGGATCGATTTATAGTTAAATATTTAGAATTATCCCTAGTGGTAGAGGTTAGTGAGTGCACCTCAGAGAGGTCCTCATTTCTCCAGGATAGGGCAATTTCTAGTAAATTTAATGGGTATTGGCCAAGGGCTTCAACCTTGAGAAAATGGATTGATAGGAGTTGGATGTCTCTAGAAGTGATTCTATTATTTCTTTTTAAAGGTTTCTTTCTAGCTATTTTTTGTTCTAGGGAAGAAAGAGAAAGAATCCTAAAAGGATGTCCTTGGTTTATGGGAAGAGCATGAATCTTACGTACCCATTGGTATGAAGGCTTTTCACCTAAAAATGTAAATCTATTCCTAGTACCAGTTTGGGTTAGGATGTTTAGGTTACCCATTGAATTTTGGGAAATATATACCTTAAAGGCAATAGGAAACACTCTAGGAGAATTCTTTGAGATTTAATATACAACAAAATGTGGAATTTTTGGCTATTTATGCTCGAATATTGGTCATGATTGATATAAGTAAAACTTTACCAAAATCAATCATTCTTAAGTATGGGGATAAGATGTGGATCCAAACTATAGATTATGAAAACATATATTTTATATGTAGAAGATGTCATGAGGTGGGGCATATTGAGATATCATTCCCTAAGAAGAGCCCAACAAAATCATTTGTAGAAAATTGTAAGAGAAATTTACAAATGGTTATGGATAAAGATGGTTTTCAACTTCCAAAGAATAGATCTAGAAAAATAAAAGAAAACGAACAATGGAGACCAATAAGAAAGGATACTAGAAGAAATTCAAATTATTTTGAGGCTTTAGCCTATGAAGAAAAAGTAGATCAAAACTTAGAGGACATAGTACAACAATTTCAACATATTAGGAAGGAATTGTCTATTCATTATGATCTTAATTTAAGGAAGAACAGTCTCGATGAATCTAAGGAATGTATCTCATCAGATTTTGAAGACTCTCTTGAAGTACCATGCATCATTTAGGAGAAAATAATTGGTAAATAAAATGTAATTTTAGAAGTTAATACCTTTGCCATTAGTAAGGAAATACCAGAAAATGAGTAGGACAAGTCAAAAGCTTCTATAATAGAGTCAGGGGAGGATAAATATGTTAAAAAAAAAATTGTGAAAGAATATTGAGGAATATAATAATAAGACCTACTCCTGATACATGCAAGGAAAAATGAGAAAAAACCCTCAAATTATCAAGCAAGATCTAGGGAAGCAAGAGCTAACATAGAGAAAGGAATGCAAACTAAGTTGGTTGAATTTTTCTTTACCAAACAACAAAATTATATTGGTAATATGCAAGAGGTGCCAAAAGCCCCTAATGAGACATGATTATCATCTCATGGAATATAAGGGGTGGTAATGCCCCCTCAAAGCATAAGTGTATTAGGAACCTATGTTTAAGTAATAAGCTTGATATTCTTTGTATCCAAGAAACTAAAATGACAAAAGAAGAAGTTTCAAAAACTATGAAAGTAGTTTGGGAAAGATGTGAATGGGATGCTATGGATTTTGAAGGAGCATCAGGGGGAATTCTAACTTGTTGGAATCCTTCTAGAACCTCTTGTGTAACCATTTATAAAACTAGGCATTGGATAGCCTCTTTAGTCACTTGCTACTTTGCAAATATTTGCTTCATCCTTATCAATGTCTATGGAGCTACAAATCAATCAGGTATATTAGAAGTTTAGAGTGGGATTGAAGCCTTTATGAGAAGTAAAGACCAAGAAACCTGATTCATGATCATTGGATATTTTAATGCCATAACCAAGCTGAATGAAAAATTTGGGGGAATTAGGAAATTGACCCAAAGTATGAAAGATATCTCAACCTTTATTCAAAACAACAATCTATGGTAAGTTGAGTTTGAAGAAGACAACTATACTTGGACCAATAATAGGAGAGGCTAGAACCTAATAGCAAAAAAATTAGATAGATGCATTCTCTTAGATCATTGGCTAGATGAAGGAACTTATGTTAAAATTAATACCTTAACAAGGATTGGTTCAAATCACTGGCCAATAAGAGTTGAAATGGTGGTAAGTGAATTCAAAAAAATATGATATTTTAAATATGAGCAGATGTGGGAATACCATCCTCAATTTATTTATATGATAGCTCAAACATGGAATTATTTAGGTAATGGTGGGTTGTATGCTCTTCCTAACCAAATTAAAGCTATGACATCTAGATTAAAAGAATAGAACAATAATACCTTTGGAAACATTTTTGAGAAGAAAGAAGATCTAAAAGATAAACTTTCAAAATTTCAATAAGATGATGAAAATAATACAAGCTCAGAGGAAAGGGAGTTGCTTAGTGAATATCATAATATTTTGAGTAAGGAAGAAAAATTTTGGAGATTAAAATCAAGACAAAATTGGTTAAAAGAAAGAGATAAAAATACAAAGTTTTTTCATAGGATGACTATAGTAGAGAGATCATATTATAGAATTAGTAGAATTAAATCAAAATAAGGGGTTCATATTGAAGATCAAAGTGATATTAAAAAAGAGGCAAAGTCATTTTATCATAATATTTTAGGTTCAAAGGAGACCAAAGTTCTTAATGATAAACTTCTTCAAGATGTTCCTTCAATTATAACAAATGAAGACAATAGGAAACTGATGGAGCCTATTACTCTAGAAGAATTTTATTTATCTTTTTTCTCTTTTAATAAGGATAAATCCCTAGGTCCATAAGGGCTCTCTATAGCTTTTTACCAACATAATTGGGATATAGTGAAGGATTCTTTATTGGTGGAAGTGGAACAGTATAGGGTAAAACAATACATTCCTTATAAAATAAATGCAACTTATCTTACCCTAATTCCAAAAAAGAATGATGTTGAATTGTTTGATTCTTTTAGACCCATAAGCCTATGTAATATGGCTTATAATATTATTTCCAAAGTTATGGCAAATATATTAAGGCCATTGTTAGACAAATATATTTCATAAGAGCAAGGAGGATTTGTGAAAGGGAGGCAAATTTTGGAAGGGATCATAGTAGCTCATGAAGTTATACATTTAGCAACTTCAAGAAAAGAGAAAGCTATGATCCAGGGATATGCATAGCGGTGAAACTTCACCATTGGGGTGAAAAAGGCATTTTCAAGAATTCAAATTTGCAAAATTTTTGGGACCCGGACGTCGACCATTTTGTCAAAAATTTTGGGAAAAAATAAATTTTAGGTGTTGCTTAGTCATCCTTTGATGAGAGTATCATGAATATTTTGAAAAATTCACAAGTAATCCCGCCTAAATAAAGTTCCCTTTTCATCCTAAAATTTTAAAATTTATAAATTATCCCACCAAACTCACCAAGTATACCTCTATATATAATTAACACCCTAGGTATACATTTTCATTTTCAGACCATGTTCTATACTCGATAAATATATTTTCATTTTCAGTGATTGGACGTATCCAATTCTGCAATCGAATATAAAACTTTAACATTCAGACCATGTTCTGCAATCATCCAGAGCAATTTTTGCAACAAGAACCTCCTTTGCAACCGGACAGAACCACATCTACAATCGAAACCTGTTTTGCAACCATCCTGAACAACTTGTACAGCTAGAACCTATCATGCACCTGGATGAAACCACATTTTAGTTGGAACTTGTCATGCACCTGGAAGGTACCACTTTTTAGTCGAAACCTGTCATGCACCCGGATGGAACAAGCTCTGCAACCAAAACATTTTTAACCGGTAAACTCAAATCTCAAATGTCATTTTTAACTGATTATTTTAGGATTTATTTCAACTAATATCATCAAATGATGGTCAATTTTGTGAGACGTGTTTATATAGTGTGAATTAAGGTTACATGTTTTCCTTGCTAAATAAGTCCCCATCATCTATGATCTATGTTTATGTAGATAGCATAAATTAAGGTTATATCTCTGCAATCGGTCGTATCCAATTCTACAACTAGAAGAAACAACTTCTACAGTAGGAACCTCCTCTATAGCCAAATGGAACCACTTCTGCAACTAGAACTTGTCGTTCAATCGGACGAAACTAGTTCTACAACTAGAACATTTCTAACTAGATCTTGGACTGCAACATACCTCTTTTCACACCAGGTTCTCTGTCACTATTCGGATTGCCATATTTTTCTTTATTTTACCATGTTATGCATATTAATTTCCTAGGTTCTGCATTTTTTTCTTTATTTAATGATTTTTTAATCCTATCCACACCAATATCGGAGCCCTCTTCTACATATAGAATGTCATTGCTCTGTTCCCATGTTTTTCTCTCTTTTGCCATGTTCTGAATGTTTTAAAGCTCTTTTATTCTTAGTTTCAATTCATATATTTTTTCCTTGCTAATATTATACATGAGTAAATGCTTTGGCTCTCTAAAGACATATTGATGTTCTTTTTCCCAGTTAAAGTGCTTTCACCAGAAAAAAACCAGTGGCATAAACTGATAAAATCATAATAAATAATGGCAGGAAAAAAGTATGTATAATCTACCACCCAAACAATTGTTTATTCTATTTACAATATTATCTTAAGGCCTCCAGAAAGTACACCCTCTCTAACATTTTATTTTTCATAACAAGTAAAATGTCACCCAGTGATGGAAAAAAGGGCTCCAAATCTTCTGCTGAAAAGAGTATCCTCAAATATTTTAGCCAGACTTCGAAATGCGACGATACAACGACATCCATGCAAATTCAAGGTACAAATAATTTTTGTCTTCCTAGTATGTGCTTGATTGACGATTTGAATATTTTTTTGTAAATTTTTTATCCAAGAATGATAAAATATTATGGTATGCTACTATGCAGAATACCCTATCGATCTTGATATGCCTCCACTTGAAGATATTCCCCAACAAGAGATGAATTTTATTAAAAATCCCCTTGAAAATGACATCCAACAAACAATTGAAGACAACACACAAAATGACATCTCAATTGAAAATAAAAGTGATAAATCAAAATCATTACAAGCTTCAATTTAATCTTCAACCAAAAATTCCAAAAAAATAAAAGCATCTCTCTGGATACTTGGAAGGGAATTTAGGAAAGAATGGGTAGAAAGATTTCCCTAACTAGAGTCTGCCATGACTGAGAATAACCAAATCGATGAAAAAGAATGTAGATGCAAAATTTGTAGTTGGAGACTTGGTAAGGATCATAGGCTTCAAAAAAAGATTGATACAATTAAAAAACATGTTGGCAAATCTTATGTAAAAGTTTTAAAAAGTAATGGTGAAGTTAGTAAAGAAGTTAAGTGGAAGGATGCATCAAAATCTATGCATTTAAGATATGCTATAGAATATGACAATCACTTAAAGCAACAAAAATCTCTTGTTGATAAAGGTGGAACAATTGGAGCCCAATTTCATAAAATACATAAGACTATTTTAGCTTCAAAAAGTATGTAGTTTGTCGTTGTTTACAATATTCTCAATAAAGGTAGACCAATGTCCGATTTTGTTTATTATAAGCAACTATTACGCCTTTTTAATGTGCAAAACCTTCCTAGTTCTCATTGGTCAGACCGAAGTGGTTGGGAAATGGAAAAATGTTTATCTTTGGTTGAGAAAGAAGACCTCAGGCATAAATATGTTTATGTTTATGGAAGAGCAAGTAAAACTTGTCAAATTCATTTCACTTTCTATTGATGAGGTAACCGTTGTGGATAACACATCTTGGATTTGCATGCATGTGTACATATTTCAAAATCATATAAGAAGGCCTATTTTGTTGGGATTACATAAGATGTTGGAAATTTCAAATGCAGAAAAAATTTATAATGTTGTTGTGAAAAGTTTAAAAAATATTGTGGGAATGAGTTATATAGACATAGCAACAAAGTTAATTTGCATTGGAGCTGATGGAGCTGCTATTATGCAAGGTCATAGGTCTGGTCTTTGTGTTCAACTCCAAACCACAGTTTCCCCATATATGATCCCCATTCACTGTATGGCTCATAGTGTTAATATTGCATATAAAATTGTGAGCACATTTTCAAATGTTGCTAAAGTATAAAACCTTATTCGTGATATTCATTCTTATTTCTCATTAAGTCCCAAAATATTTACAGAGTTTCTACAGTTTGCACTAGGATTTATAGAAGGCAAAAAATTGTTAAAGTATGTGGATACAAGATGGATTTCACTGTATCAACCTGCTTAGAGAGTTTTGGCAGAATATCGATCACTGACTGGGTTTATGCATGCAAATCACAAAATAATTGATAAGGCAAAATATATGTTGTTCCGTTTGACTGACTTGGAAACACTTTTGACCTTATGTGGTATTCTTACAATGTTAAAAGAAATGAATAGATTAATTAATCTTGCACAAGAGATATCCATCTATATCGTTGATTTTATGAGGATGAGAAAACAAATATGCGTGCTTCTTGATACATTATATGTTTCTAATGTTGATTTTACAAAACTTGTATTTTATAGTTGGAATACATTGATAAACATGAACAATTCAAAAAGCTTCTTAAAGTTTGACATCAATGATCATATTTGTATTAATGTTCATGAAAATATGATACATGTTTATTGTTTTGAAAGGCAATCAAGTATATTTGTGGAATATTTTTAAGAAGTTCCTATAACACACAATAGATTTCATGTTGTAATACATAAAACAAAGAGTAATTTTTTAAATATAGCAAAATATTTGACAGGTGAGATAAGATAACGGTTTCAGATATGAGTTTCTTGAGTCCATGGGTGTGGTTAACCCCATGTTTTGGGGACCTTGTACTAAATACAATTCTACAAATGAGTTGTTTATTAAATATATGGGTAACCTCATTAACCATTTCAATAAGAATGTGGAAGTCAATGGTGTTGAAATTAAAGGTATACTCAACATTGATATTTTGAAAGAATAGTCATCGCATTTTGGAATAACAATGGTAGTGCAAACATCACTTATGATAGGTGTCCATGAGATTGGTTCCACTGCACGTTTGTGGTAAAAATTGTATCCAAGCACAGTATTAAAAGATACAATAAGTGAATACTTTCGTTTATATGAATTATGTGAAACAATGATTTTGGGGTTAGTCGAAGATGAAAGAGTTTTCAGTGCACTTTCTTTTGTTAAATCCAAACTCCACAATAGACTTGACAAGAATTTAGAAAATTATTTAAGAATTTATGTGTCTTCATATCATTTGGATACATTTCCGTATGATAGAGTGTTGGAACATTGGAGTTCCTTGGTAGACAGAAGAGGAACGTCGAATACGATCGATAACAATGATGTTGATGCTTTCAATGATCAGATGGTGGAGACACAAATTTTTGCTATGCTTCATAATGATTCTGGACAAGCTGATATGTTTCAGCTTCCATAGTGATAATTTTCCATGATTTCATTGACAATGATAAACACGAATTGATTTGATAGCAAATTTCTCAATATTGTTCTAGATTTATATGATTTCAAAGAATTGTTGTTTTAAATCACATTATTGTTGTAAAATTACATGGTTTATATAATTTTTGTAGATTGTAAAATTGTATGTTTATGTCTTAATGTCTCAACTCTCATTTCATTGACAATGATAAACATAAATTGATTTGATAGTAGATTTCTTAATATTATTCCAGATTTATATGATTTCATAGAATTGTTGTTTTAAATCACATTATTGTTTTAAAATTACATGGCTTATATGATTTATGTAGATTATAAAATTGTATGTTTATGTCTTAGTGTCTCAACTCTCATTTAATTGACAATGATATATAATAAATTTATTTATATATATATATTTATAATATATATACAATATAATTATATGATTTCATAAAATTGATTTATATATAATTAATTATTGTTTTAAAATTAAATGGCCTATTTTTTTTTTATTAATTTAGAAGATTTGAACCTTGGACAATGGATAAACCCATATATTACATAATATTTTCAAACTCAAATATTACATAACATTTTCAAACCCAAATTAGATATTGTAGTCTTTTTAAAAAAAATTCAAACAAAAATTACATTACATTTTCAAACAAAAAATTTCATAGTTGCTAGTTAAAAAAGACATATATTACATCGTTCAAACATTTTTGAACCCAAATATTACATAACATTTTCAAACTCAAATATTACATAACATTTTCAAACCCAAATTAGATATTGCAGTCTTTTACTAGTTCAAACTCAAATATTACATAACATTTTCAAACTCAAATATTACATAACATTTTCAAACAGAAATTATATAACATTTTCAAATATAAAATTTCATATTAACTAGTTCAAAAAGAAATATATTACATCGTTCAAACATTTAAAAACCCCAAGATTACATAACATTTTCAAATAGAAAATACATTACATTTTCAAACAGAAAATTTCATAGTAACTAGTTAAAAAAGACATATATAACATCGTTCAAATATTTTTAAACCCAAATATTACTTAAAATTTTCAAACTCAAATATTACATAACATTTTCAAACCCAAATTAGATATTGCAGTCTTTTACTAGTTCAAACTCAAATATTACATAACATTTTCAAACCCAAATTAGATATTGTAGTCTTTTACTAGTTCAAACTCAAATATTACATAACATTTTCAAACAGAAAATTTCATATTAACTAGTTCAAAAATAAATATATTACATCGTTCAAACATTTTTAAACCCCAATATTACACAACATTTTCAAACAGAAATTACATAACATTTTCAAACAAAAAAAATCATATTAACTAGTTCAAAAAGAAATATATTACATCGTTCAAACATAATTTTTTTTTGTAAGTAAATATTTTTTTTGAAAAAGGGGCATTTGGAAGGCGCCCCAACGCCTTTTACAACAACAAAACATAAAGGAAAACCTTTAAAGGAAACAAAAAGAGGAACCAAAACTAAGAGGCATTCAACCAGCAAAACTAAAAAGGACTAAATCCTTGCACAGGAAGGAACAAAAAGTGACAAGCATTCCACCAACAGATCTAGAGAGGACAAAATCCTCCAAGAGGAAGGAACAATAGATGAAGAAGAGAGCTTAAAAGGGTATGCCAGTCTGCATTGGTGAGGCAACAGTAGCCTCTAGCAAGGCATCCTTCACATCATCCTCCAGCAAGGCATCCTTCACATCATCCTTTGGTACATCCTTTGGGGCTTCAATACAGGCTTCCTTCATGATTTCCACCACATCCTCATCCTTAGCATCAACCTTAACATCAGAAGGTACCTCTGCAATAGAAATGGTTGGAATATCCTCAAAAGCATCACAAAAAAATAGAAGGTTGAGCGCTTGACGTTGTTCCTTGAGCTTCAAAATTGCCTTCCCAATGGCCATATGGGCAGTCTCCAAATGGTCAATGGTAACATAAGTGGCATGGACAACAAGCTTATGGAGGTATTTTTCAACAATATCAGGGGAGTTGGAAAGATCCTTCAAGGGCTTCTCAGAAGTGGAAGGAGGGGTTTCAGCAACTTCCTTGAATTTGAGTCTCTGGGAACAGTGAACAGGTGTTTTTTCAATCTTAGCCTTTTTCTTGATATTGGATCCAGAATGAGGTCTATCACTCTTGTATTTTCTCTTTGGTTTAGAGGCTTTAGGGCTGGGCATCGAAGAAGAGTTTTCTTCATCTGAATCTAGGGCAGGGATATTTCCTTTGGGAAAATTTAGGAGGAGAAACCTATAAAGGATTCTAAAAAGTCCCTAGTGACAGGGTAAACCGTCTTCCTTTTTGATACGGGTGGTGGTTATTGTATAATAAATATAACAATAAAGTACGGCTGGGATGTTCATCATTTTAGCTTCATGGAAATGGTTAATGAAGGCTAAATAGAAATAACAAAGCTTTCTTGTGCAGTTTAAGGATTTCCTTCCAAGGTGTAGAGAGGTGGTGGCAATACAAACCCAAATATTACATAACATTTTCAAACTCAAATATTACATAACATTTTCAAACCCAAATTAGATATTGCAATCTTTTACTAGTTCAAACTCAAATATTACATAACATTTTCAAACTCAAATATTACATAACATTTTCAAATAGAAAATTTCATATTAACTAGTTCAAAAAGAAATATATTACATCGTTCAAATATTTTTAAACCCAAATATCACATAAAATTTTCAAATAGAAATTAAATATTGCAGTCTTTTAAAAACATTTTCCAACTCAAGTCTCAAATATTACATACCAATTTCAAACAAAAATTACATATTGCAGTCTTTTAAAAATATTTTCAACATTTTCAATCATTTGATTGGTGCTTGGATGCTTCACTAGTGGTTGGATTTGTCGTTTATTTTTCTTTATCAACTTCTTTTCCTTTATCAGCTTCTGTGACACTCTCTTCTGGCAGTACTCCAACTCTAACAAAGGTTGTCACGTACTTTCACAATACTTGACACACATGTTGCTTCTTCTTTGTTTGGATCTTCAAGTATTGTTGGAAGTTATTATTTCATTTTCTCAAGCACCTTATCCGGATCTCCTTTGTAGCTTCTCTTTGATGTATTTTTTTAAACGATTGTTTTCTGAAATCTTTGCCTATATTTTTTTTTCATTTCCATTGATTTCATCAAACATGTCTTTGTTGTATGAATATTGACATCCATGCTCTTAACTTGTGTTTTCAAATTTTCAAAATTTGATTGCAAAAATAAATTGAAAACTTAATTCAAAAGGGATATATTGAAATTATTACAAATTTTCTAGAAATATAAAAATTTAACTGTAATAGAAAATTGAAATACATATAAATTTTTTACCTCAACCAATTCTCTTGTAGTCTCAGAAACCACAACCCTATCCTTATTAGAAGCCCATTGGTTGTAAAATGCTTGGGCTTCAACATTAACATTCTCTAATCTACCAACAACAACATTTAACACATCATCATCATAAGTAAAATTGGATTTAACTATTCCTTATGTAGCCTGTTTTAGCAGGTCATCAAGATTTTCAAGTTCATATTTGACCAAAGAATAAATAGATTCCCTTTTTTCATAATTTTCATATTGGGCATTAATTTCCCTAATAAGGACCTTTTACTAATATTCCCATTATTTCAACTCCTGCAAATCTTTCAACACAAAATATTTAATTTTTGACTCAATACTTTTAGCCAATGAATCATTTTCATTAAAATTGACAACATCATCCTCAGTTTGAGGACCTTGAGGATGAGGGTTGTCTCCTTGAGTGGGTGGTACTGATGTTTGCTCAATTGTAGGGGCTTATTCTTCTTGTGCTATACATTTAAGCACATATGTTGCCTTCAAGCCTACAATGTTGCCCTGCAACATGAAATCCTCATCAAGTGGAATATCATCCAATCCTTGTCTAGAACATTTTGGTGCCTGTGAATTTGTAGAAAATGTAAATTGAGACCATCCATGCCCAGAACTTGTTTTTGGAATGTGTTATCTCTATGGGTGTGAAAACCCACACCCAAAAATTCATGTAGTGCCCTATGATCTCTATGAAAACAATCATTTTACAACATCGACTTGCCCTTGCATAGACATTGTCGAAGGCTATGGCAGTGCGTGTCACTGATTTGGTGGAAGTGGTGGCTATGGTGAAACCGGTGAGTACAATGCATGTGGAGGTGGTGGTGGCATATGCCCTCTAACTTGTGATGTTACTAGTTGAACATGAGAATCACCTAAAAATAGTCAAAAACATTTTGTTAGAATTCTACTTAAAATAAAAAAGATCTTAATTTAAATTAACTACACATAGATTTACCTGAAGATGATGAAATATGTTGCAATTGTCCTGCATTGGGGGAGGGTTTGGCCACACTAGATTTGGCTTGCACATTTTGTGCATACCTAGGTGTACGAGAAATACCAGGAGTAGCTTCTTGCCTAGAATGTTTGTGTGACCTCTGCATAGGACCAGGTGTTGCTTTTGAGCCCGTGCCTTCAGAATCACCTATTTTTTCTAACCTTTGACCCCTAGTGGCAACAATCTATTTAATCCTTGTATTTTCTACCTTATATTGCATATAGATGAAAAGAAAAATTTAAAAAAGGAATGTGGTAAACTATAAAATAGTATGTCAAGGACAATGATGTAGTTATTACCTTGAATTCCTCTTCTGACATGGAAATAGACTATAGTGTTGCATTCACTATAGTTGGTACATGAGTAGTCAAAAATTTATGAAAACACTCAAAATATAAATCTAAAAGAAAATTTATAATGTCCACAATGGGCTAAGTCTTGTTGGTTTCCAGTTGGACCATGTGCAACTCGGACCTGATTCGATCCGAAATATAAGTGCACCAATCAAACTTTTGATTTTTCTCAGACTTAACAATATAAGCAAGTGCCTAAAATAGAATTTTTGGTCTTCCCATAAAAATAAGTCTAGCCTAGAAAAATTTGATAATGGCCTTCAAATTTTGATGGTTCACATCGTTGATTGATAAACTTATTTTTTATTTGGTGGTAGAAGCTGCATAAAAAAAAATTAGATGTCAATTTACAAATTTGAAACATTGAAAATTAATAAAATATAATTAACAAGATTTATACCTGCCAAATATTTCAATGAAATATCATACTTGCTTTCAAGGTGTGCTTTGTCATATGGAGAAAGTTACGACCTCGTCGACACTTGAGCAAAACCAATGAATGGAAGACCTATCAATATGTGAATATCTCTAGGGGTGATGCTGATTACCAGATTTCTATTTCATACTTTAAGGTCCACTGTAGTAGTGTTGTGGTCATAAGAAGATATAATATGTTGTAGGATAACTTTATCTATTCTAAATTATGGCATGGAAATGAGGTTTGATAAACCTGCGTTATTGATCCACTGAAAGTTCATCCCTAGAGTTGTTATCAGATCTGAAATCAAAGTGCACAAAAAATTCTTGAATTTTGGTACGATTGTGGAAGAGGTATCCATCACAAGAAGTTGGAAGTCAAAGAAAAAGGATTGGGAATCAAAATGGAAAGGTTTATCGGAAAGGTTAGCTCTAGTTGTAGTAGACCCAGAAAGGAAATGGAAAAAATGACAGTTGATGCCCTTTTATAGATTGATAAATAGGGTTGACACATGGCAACATCGCATTGGACATGCAATGTTTCTTATTGGACATGTGACACATGGTAGACAAACCTTTCTACATCCGATACAATGTATTACTGGATTCTATTTTGCATTCGATCGATGCTCGGATCATATTGTGCACCTGGGTTGAGATCAGGTCAAATTATGCACCCGGTTGGTGATAGGATCTGAGTATGTATCCAATCCAAAACTAGAGAAGATTATACATTCGGTCAAAGACTAGATCATAATATGCATTCGATCGATAGCAAGATCATTTTATGCTATCGATTAGTAGTTGGATTATTGTATTCATCTGGTAGGCAGACAGACCAGATTGTGCATTCGATCATGACCAAATAGTATGATGCGTCTGGTCCATAATTAGATGCATAATATGATTTGGTCATGAACCAAATCATATTATGCATCCAGTTATGGATTGGATGCATAATATGATCCAGTCCATAACTGGATGCATAATATGATTCGATCCGTAATCAGATGCATAATATGATCCAGTCCGTAATCGGATGCATAATATGATTCGATCCATAATCGGATGCATAATATGATTCGGTCCATAACCAGATCATATTATGCATTTGATCCGAGACCAGATTAATATTTGGAAAGTGTCTTACGTCGCCAAACTCCTTTCTCACTTGGTCCGATCAAAAATTTGAATTTCACCATTTTTTACCAATTTTTTTTGGAAAATTGAGGTAATTCGCTATGCCATCATACATGCAGTTTGCCAGGATTCATTGGGTTTTCGCAATATATCAGCCATTTTTTACAAGTACCTTTTGGGTCCTACCTCTTATGCATAACCCTGCTATGATCTTAAAACTTGATATGAGTAAATCCTATGATAGGGTTAAATGGGATTTTATTTTTGCAGTTTTAGATAAGTTTGGGTTTTTTTGTACTATCCTAGAATGCATGCACCTAAGATATTGTATCATTAATACCAAGAATAAAGCAATAAAGCATGTATAAAAATGAATTAACAATAATGTGTGACTTTATTTTATTAAATATTTGCAAATATCGGTTACAAGTAGGTCCCTCTTAGGGATACCAAAATATTGATACAATTAATACAAATTTGAAGCCCCTAAATGGGGATGGTGCAATCCACAGGCTTTCTATATTTGACACAAACTACTTATGGGCTTATGTATGCCTTATTCTCACTTTCTTTGAGGAAATTGATTTGAAAGTGCCTTAAAGTTACCAAGAATTTGTATCCTTCATGCAAGAAACAACAAAGCACAATTAGGAGCATATGAAGCCTCTCATGATGAGGCTATTATTCAAGAAAATATGTGAAACATAGCGAATGTATAAATAAAGCATGAACCTACATAAATATGCACAAATACACTTAATAAACTAATGTTAAAGCATGAAGCATGGCTTAAATCATGTAAAGGAATCTAGAAATGCATATAATGTTGCATATTGAGCATAAAGGAAGCTAATGTATAAAGCATGTAAAGGAAAGCTTCAAATACACTAATGTGAGCAAATATGCCTATTAATCAACTAATCAACCATGGAAATGCATGTAATATGGTTAATATATGCCTAATTAATCTAAATGCATACTAAAAAAGAGAAATCTAAGGCTAAAACAAAATATTAAGCTCATCAAACGCTAGCTACTATTGAAAGCCACAACTATCTCAGCTAGCTCTGCTAGCTACTGTTGACAACTGCAACTAAGATTGTGGGTTACTGTTAACAACAACGACCATAGAAAATGTGTCCTTTCTCTTGTAACCAAGGCTAGAAATGCTTAAATCATATGATGGTCAAGGGTCACCTATGTCTTAGAACATAAAATTGGTGGCATATTGTTTCAAATTCATGGTTGATTGGTGGAGAATTGCAAGCTTGCTTCTCAGGTCTATAGAAGCTCCATGAAGGTATTCATAGTTGTCATTATTTAGTTGGACAACACTTCATTACTCCTCAAAGGGGATGTGAAATTGCTCTCCAATATGATAGGGCTTCGCTATGTGATTGACACATTAATTTCTCCAGGGTTTACTCTTCAAAATTGGGGTCTTAAATAGACTCCCAAAATATTTGCTCTAGCTTTATGGAGAAGCCAAGAAAAAGAATTGGAAATTGGGAGGAAGGTTCTGGATACTTCCAAGATGAAATCACTCCAAAATCATTGCAATTTGATTGTTGCAACTGCTTTTACTTGGCTCTGGTTGCCCGCATTTGTTACAGGGCTAGTCGTAGTTGTCAACCATGATTAGGGGGTAGGCTTCATGTAGCCATGGTTGTCAAACATGGATAGGATACAGGCTTCTTGTAACCATGGTTGTCAGCCATGGCTAAGATCTAGGCTTCCCGTTGTTGCAGTTGTCAACCACGACTAAGATCTTAGTTATGGATGTCACCCATGACTAAGGTTGAATCGGCCTAGGATACCTAAATTGAGTGGTTAGAACCACTTCTTGGTCTTGTAAAGGTCCAAGGTCATTCATATGGTTTGCAAAGGTGCCCATATAAGTAGTCTCCTAAACATGACATGTTTTAGGTGTCTATAGATACCCTTTTTGGGATGCGTTTGTGGGAAAACACAATGCTGAGCAAAAATAGACCACCTAAAGTCATATTATAGGTTTTCTAATGTTCATTGATCTGTTCAATGCTAGATGCCCCAATCCTGGAAAGAATGTACATATTAGAATCATTGCTTCCAACGAGATGGAAGGCTTAATTTTTGTGCTCTGGCACTTCTAGGTATAATCAGATAGGACCAATAGATGGAGCGATAAAGGCTTATCTCATCATATTTACTTTTTGCCCCTGCAAATGGGGAAGCTTATGATAGTTATTAGCAATGATTCGTATGATGAACATGATTCACATGATTAAGTGATCCTTTGTTGACTTTGATTATGAATGTTGTTATTATGACTACCCCCTCAAGCGATGAGTCGATGAGGGAAGTACAATTAATAAAGTAATGAGTCGCTTGACCAAGATGAATAATTTGGATGATTTAATACTTTTGCACTATTGTTATATGGCAAGGCCTAATTCAGTTGTAATTTCCAACCATTAATAGTAATTGTACGTCTCTATCCCACAGAGCAGTCTGACCGTAATGTCCTTATTAAGGAATCAATATGATAGCAATTCCAATTAGGATTGTGTTGAATCAATATTATTTTATGATCTACTGAACTATCATAGAAGAAATGAAATTAATGCCTCGTTCCCATGGGGAAGTCTGACCATCGTAGCCTTCTTCAGGATTTGAATTGAAGCATTTCAATTCAGCAATGACTAATTACCCCAAATGGGCCTTATGGCAATTTACTCATCTTATCGGATTGCATGGAGTGCAAGTTGCTACAACCGCTAAGTGTATAGAATAAATAATTGCATACGAGGCACGTTTGAATTTTTATTTATGTTATTTTGTTGTTATTTGAATGATTTTGTGATTTTTAAATTTTTGAGAATTTTGGACTGGTAGATATGCTTAATTGTCCATTTTGAAACTCCTTACGGTGATCAAATATGTGCATTTATGACTTGAATGAAATGACCAAAGTTTTTGTATTCTTTGGAGATTTTTGAGATTGAGTAAATAAAATTAGGCATCTTTGGGGCTTGTGGGGATCGATACTGATAATGCCCCAATTGATGTTTGCAAATGTTTTTGTTTTGATTTTATGTTATGGATGCAATGATAAATGCAGTGCCTAAATGACTTGATTATGTTATATGTATGCAATATACTAATGACATGCACTAGCTAGATGATGTATGGATGTTTGGATGATGTGATCTAGATGTATAGATGCACATGGTGATGTATGCATATATGGATGCAATACTTTGTGTTAAATCTATGTGATGTGTTTAATGGTTGATGCATTTAATCTATGTGCTATGATATGATAGATGATGTATGTAATGTGATGCATTAATTACATGAGGAATGAGCTAATGCAAATCAACCTGTATGCTTTAATCACTTAAAACATAAGGAATGAATCTAATGTGTGTTTACAAACTAATGGATGACACCACAGAATGTATAAAAATCATGAATGTAAATGGTAACTCTTATCATAAGAATTAATCATTTAAGCATCCAAATGTGAGATGATATGATTTAATGAGATGGTTTGTTGCTATAAGGTATTTTTAAGGTTTTCCATGAGACTCAAACACCCTATTTGATTAATAAAAAGTTGTATAATCACTATACAAGACTCCTGAAAGATAAAAGCTTTTATTATAAAGACCAAGATATTCATTATCCCTATGTGTGCAAATGAATATATTAGATGAGACATAAGACTACCTAATTGCCAGGCAAAATTTATTCAACCCATATTTGTAATGAGGATCACCAAATGTTCATCATGATCCTAATTTTGGATGTAGTTGGACTAGACCACTAGGTAATACAAGCCACCTAAAACTAGCTCATTTGTAAATTGCTTAGACCTACCCCAATGTCAAGCGGGATTCATTCAGCCCATTGTTGTATTAGGGATCACTCAATGGATTCGAGTAGTGACCATTCCAGGGATTCAATCTCTTCACCCCCTTATTTTCTTCACATTTATTGGGATAATTGCTCATGCATAGTGATGAAAATCACTATTTGTTTTGTATTATTATTATTATTATTATTATTATTTTGAGCAAGGGATTTTACTTTGATTGTTGGAATTTTGCTCATTTTTGTAAGCAAGGGATTTCTTGGGTAGGGGGGAGCTTGTCCTTTTGAAAATGATCAACACTGTATACCATACACATCACAATATGATTAAGTAAAAATGTTTTGCTTAAGGTTATTAGGACCACTTTTTAGTGTTCATATTTCCTTGTCTTAATTAGGATTGTTAATGTGTTGATTAGTGATGGGATTCTGACATATGCTAGGTGCTATCAAAACTAGACCTCATCTACAAAAGAAAATATAGCTTTCTACAAAATCTGAGAAGATCACTAGGTATGGTTGAATTACCAAAAAACCCTAGTATATTCCTCATAGCAATAGGAGGGGTTGTGTTGAGAAACACAATTACTCACAAAGATGATGGATGATGATGATGCATAGATGCATGACTGAAATACAAACATGGTGTCCTTTGTAACATTGAAATCACAACCTATTATAATGCAAGTGCAATGGGTGGAAATACCTAATTGCAATGCAATTAAATTAATGCATGTGCAAAATGTAATGCATAATGCAATTTTTTTTGTATTTTATGTTTTACAATATTTTTGGATTTTATTGCTTTTTGATTTTTATGGATTTTGAAATTTTCATATTTTTGATGTTTTAAATTATGTTTGGAATGCCTTAAGATGATGGATATTGAGAGTTTTAGGCTCTTAAACACCTTCAAGCGATGTTAGGTGATATATTCCAGGTCCTATATGCTTTGAGATGATATATGGACCTAACCAGTTGGTTGTAAATTTATCTCATAAGTGCGACAATAGGTTTGAGTTATGGTGGTTTTATTTCAGTGCAAGATCCCCAAATTTAAAATCTCTCAGATGGAATTTATTATTGTAAGCTCATCTTAGGTGTTCCTAATAAACTCGGATATGCTCAAGGGCATTCACGCGATGTTCATCAAGAAGTGTCAATTGATCGAGGTGAGCTTGTTGTGTAGTGTCATCATCAATAAACTCTTTTAATGCAACACGTAGGGTTGGAATCTCCAACTCTAAGGGCATGATGGCCTCAGCACCATATACTAGGAAAAATGGTGTTGCCCTAGTGGGCATTCGTATACTAGTATTGTAAGCCCAAAATGCAAGGGGCAGCTAGATGTGCCAATCTTTGTGGTTATCTTGAATAATTTTTTAAATATAGCTACCGCTATCTTGTTTGAAGCTTCAGCTTACCCATTTTCTTACGGATAGTATGGAGTCATAAAATTGTGTTGTATATTATACTTGGACATCAAATCCCTCACAGGTTTTATTTTTGAATGACGTTCCATTATCCGATATGATCTTGGATGGTATCCCAAAATGGCTTATGATATTGTGAAGTATGAACTCCATAATACGTGCTCCTATTATCGTTGTTAAAGGGATTAATTCCACCCATTTTGTAAAATAATCAATAGTCATTATAATGAATGTATGTCAGTATGATGATGGGGGTGATATCTTGCCAATCAGATCTAGATTCCACTAAGCAAATGGCCAAGCCACTTGAATGGGATGTAAGTCTTGTGATGGCAAGTGCGTAAGATTAGCATGATGCTTACATTTAACTCATTTCTTGACATATGTGGTGCAATACTTCTCCATAATGGGCCAATAATAATCCATTTGAAGGATGCACTTGACTATGGCCATGCCACTAAAATGAACACCACATGTACCATCATGAGCTTGTGAGATTGCCCAAGCTGATTCTTGGGGCTCAAGACAATGAAGGAGAACTCCATCATAGCTTTGACGGTACAAGATGTCTCCTAACAAGACAAAATTTGTTGTTTTCTATTTTAATGTGCACTTCACGGCATGCAATAATCCCTATGGAATTAAACCAAGCTTAAGGAAGTCATGCAATTGTGACATACAATATTGATAAGCTACAACATCGACTGACAAGATGACTTGTTCCCTTTGTGATTTGATGTGCATGGATGCATACTGGGACACAATCTTGTGGAGAATGGTGGTGCCATTACCTATAGGACCTTGTGACATCAAAGACCCTCAGGGTGCCTTCGTAAGAAATTCTTTGACTTTATAGAACCACTCGTGGTTTGGTTCTATATGAATCATGTTGACTAATTCTTTGTTGTCAAAAGATACATGTTGCATCACAAATTGCAAAAGCATATTCACATGAATGGTAGTGAAATCAGTAGACAAATTATTAGGGATAAAGGGTCCCAAAGATGCCATAGTGTTTGCAAATCTATTTAATGTAAGAGGGATTGCCTTGATGTCATACCACTCTAGCTGGGCTAGATAAATATCAACAATATCATTATAATATTTTAGGATAGGACACCTATATTGAAATAGTCCCTTAACCTAGTTAACAATGAGAAGGGAGTAACCAAAGATGTTTAATCTTTTAATCTTCATGGTGATTTCTATTTAGAGGCCCAAGATTAGGGTCTCGTATTCAGAGTTATTCTTGGTACAAGGAAAATCTAATTTAAATGACAAGGGCATTGGAGCACCTTGTGGCATGAAAAAGATAATTCATGCACCACCCCCTTGATCACACTTCGAACTATCGAAGAACAAAGTCATATCAAATTTATTATTTGGATATTCAGGTTCGGGTGACTCTTAGAATGCAAATACTGCATCATCGGGAAGCTCTATGATGAGAGGCTTACTATCTTCAAGAGGTGCCTCTACCAGCTGATCAGCTATGACCTATCCCTTGATGGACTTTTGGTTGATGAATTCCAAGTTAAATTCTATCAATATCATGATCCACATTATAGTACATGTATTATGATATATCTTGCTCATCATATACTACAAAGTATTTTGTTTTGATATCACATATGTCATATGACTTAGCATGTATTGGTGCAACTTCTTAGTCATAAAAACCACTTCTAAGCACAACTTTTCTATGTATGCATATCCTAGATCATAACTCACCAAGGTGCAAATAATATAATATATCACTTACTCTTTGTCTTGCACATTCTTTTGGGCTAGCATGGTTCCCAATGCAAAGTTAGTAGTCAATATAT